>JAQQZS010000012.1:12619957-12633068 GCA_030068045.1 Platyallabes tihoni
AAAATGTTTTGGCAAAAATAAGGGAATCGACTGAAATAAAAATAAAAATTTTGGTAAGATATTCATTTTAACAACATAGAGGAATAGAGGAATCCTTACTGATTAATGAAAGGGGGCGATTACCCCATCTTTGAATATCAGATGTATACATGCATGTTTCTATGTTTCCCAAGTTACTGTTCATGTTCTGAGTGTGTGTCTATGTATTTCACCAATGAGATATTTCTATACGCAATTTATAAAAAAAAATAGAAAATAAGCTAAAAGGAATTAGACAACACATGTTTGATCACCATATACATTAAGTCCCCTACTTACGAACATTCGAGTTACGAAGATTCGCAGAACATTCGTAGATGCGAACAAATCGCGGAAGTGGCTAATTTGTATTGTACAAATTAAATAGACACTGCAGTGCAACAGATACCAATATTTACAATTATATACAATATTTTCAGCGTATAAGTGAACGTATAAAATGTCCAAAATCCGGTATATTCTATGTTTGTGTGTGTTGAGGTGAGGGAGAAATGAGTCGGCCTGACCGGTTTCAATGAATCAGTCCTGGAGAACGATGATAGAAAATGGGTGTCCTGTAAAGCTGTCCTGATGGTGAATAATCCTAATTTCAGGAAATCCTCAACGAGGCAGAGTTCACAGTCCAATACAACTCTGTGACAAAATGGCGTCTGTCACAAACAAGGTCAGCTGACCCCACTGCATCACTGGGATTCCTCTCGAGATTTTGAGGTGCAGTCTCATGAGAGTATAATGCGGAACCAAAACACCAAAACCTGTGTGTTGTTTTTTTTTTATTCTTTACATAATTCCCATTTATGAACATGCTCCCAGAACGGAACTCATTCGTAAGTCGGGGACTTACTGTACAGTACACAGAAAAAGACCTGCAGAATGTAAAATATTTTTATTTCACTAATCATTAAGATACAGTGGTCAGCACTGTGTTCTCGCACCTCCAAGATCTCCCTATGCTTAGTGGGTTTCCTCGCTACCTTCCACAGTCCAAAGTCATGCAGATTGGAGTACAGTAACAGTAACTGGCGTTTCCAAATTGCCCATAATGTGTGAGTGAGTGTGTGGTTGTGCGTGCTTGTGTGCCCTGCGATTGACCTGCAACCCGTCCAGAGTCTAATGTCCTGAGTCCTATGGGATTGGCTCCAGGCTTCCTGTGTCCCTGTACAGGACAAGCAGTATAGGGAATGAGTAAGTGACTAATCATTTACTGTAGATTTTGTCAGCATTATTTGTTATGATTTTAAAAACAACAGCTTCTCTAGACACTCATTTGAATCAGACCCAGTGGATCTTAAGTTGATTTTTCCTCCATTACACATGTGTACTTTTTGTGCTCTAGAAGAAAGGGCAATCTCAATTTTTCTCCTTGCTTTCACCAGAATCTGTTCCCATGCCTTCCTTTGGGACATATAATATCACAACACTTAAAGACAGCGGCCTCTATGTGGAATGAAGTCAAGTCCAGACATGTTACACCCAGTGTCACATACGATCCACTATTCAGTCTTGAAAAGCCTTTATTCAACAGTTTTTATTCCTTCATAAGTCTGACTGCCTCAGAGTCTAACTGCGTGGGCTTAAATACACTCATTTTCTAGAGTCTAGACCTAGTTTGAAGTTAAAATGCACCTGCGGTGTACTTTCTCTTATCAGCAGCATAGTTAAATATGGAAGTAGGTTTCTTCTCTGTGTGAAAGTGTATAGGTGCAGAATCAAGTTCATGGTTTGGATTAAAGTTTCACAGTTCCTTTACAATCCTTAATATATTGTAACTCCATATAGATGTTAACCATATTTTAAATTAAGTCATGACTTGCAGCATGATGTGAGTCAAGATTTAGGCTTGAATGTTTTATTCATTTTCGTGAAACGTTATTCAAATTGTACTTCCACAGCCTTCCTACACTACATAGTCTCCCTTATCTCCCTCGACAGAACTTCTTTTGAATTCCGGGTGAAATATTTTTTTATCCACTGCCACAATTCATCATATAAACTGTTTTTATTGGAGGAATGCCGTATGCTTCATGTTGTGGTGAAGGGACTGATGTTAATGTCTCTAAACTAACAAACATAATCACATTGCATTTCTGAAACACATTTCATTTATTTGGATCAATTTAATTGGAACGTAATAAAGAACGTTATTTTAATGTTTAGTATGTGACAGTTTCTATAAAGTTTTAGAAATTGTGTTTGTTAAGTGTTCTGAAAACCTCTGCTGTAATAGTGGTTTGCTTCACAGTGTCCGCATGTTCCTCACATAATAATTCTAGACAAAAATGAAATCACAAAAACATTCTAAATTTAACACCATGGAAAGATTGTTCTACTACAACTTTTCAAATGAAAACTTTTTTTTTCGAACAGTGGTATAGAACAGTGGAAGCAGTGGTATAGAAATATTTAAAAAACATTGAATTTACACAGAACTTAGTTCATAAAACAATAACATTCAGAAAATCGTCTGTAAATCTAACATTTTTTCACTTCAGTTGTGATCATTATGACGGTAATTTAGATAAGATTAGATTTCGATTGGATATGCAAGATATAAATGGATATAAATTTTCTGCTTGAGCATTGCTTTATTTATTATTCCTATATCTGTATTGTCCTCAATAAACTGTTTGTATGACAAAAAATTTTGATGATCATTTAGTAAATACACTGTAAATCTTCAAAATTCTCTTTTTCAATCTCAAAATTGTCAGCCTCTTCGCTCTGTTTGTTTACGCCTCCCAAACCGTGGAACTTGGATCTTAGTGACAGAGAGAGGGAAAGCTCTTCTCCAGCTCCTTTAAATGCCTACAGATGGAGCGTAATAGGCTTCTCTGTCTGCCTCTGACATTCTCATTAATCAATTTCTCTGGTCAGGCACCTCATACTCATATCCATGTCGAGCTCCAGGTATAAGGTGTCCTTTTATACCAAGGTCAATTCTTCCTATCTGAAATCCTCACCTTACCTGCTTTAAGAGTAACCACAGTAATTAAACTGTGGAAAAGCTAGCCCTGGCAATAAGACATAACACGTTCCTGGACTCCATCCGATAGACTTTTGTTTCCTACAGCTGCTCTCTGGCTGTGGTTTTAGATTCATGAGTAGTCCATCTGAACACAGCGCATTGAAAACTTTATTTGCAGTCAGTGCGTCTCATATTAATGTTTCCTCCGGACAAGTCAGACTATTTTTCCATTTCTCACTCCCTGGTTCTCAATTCTCTTTGGGTTAACCACAATCGTCTCCCAGATCCATTTGACTAATCTTCATTTCATGGCGTGTCTCCAGGTGTGTCCAAGCTGGAGGAATGCCATGCAGGTACTCACTTATTTTTGGAGTGCTTTCGCAGGTCAGGAATAAGGGCATAGCAAAATAGCAATAAATGTGCACTTTATAATGTAATCACTCATATTATTGATATTTACATTGAGTGTTCTTTTTTGGGCTTGCTATATAGAGCCTAGTGTGACCTATTCATCTATCAAAACCAACGAACATTAGCATTAGGATGATACAGAAAAGTGTAAGTATCTTTCAGTTTTGCTGTCCATTTTTTTCTATTAATCTATTTGTCACTCATTCCCATGAAGGCCAGTTTCATTACTTACAAATCTCACCCACTGTCAGCCCTCCTGGTCTTTCTTTCATTCACACCTTTAAAACAAATGTGATATCTCAGCTAGCCAGAAGCTCTGTGGCTCCTGGCTACTTCATTACAACCCTTTTTAGATCTGTGCATCAAGGATTACCTATTTGCCAGTGGTATCTGCATCACATTAGCATAGATCTGTATAATAAGCCTAACCACAGTGGATGATGGCTTCTGTACACAAACAGAAAGGAAAGTTGCCAATCAGACACACGGTGGACGATGTTTATTCTGCTCATTTGGCCCGGCTTGTCTGTGTGTAAACAGTAAACAACATGGCTGCTCACTATGCCTCCCGATTAAGCTGTGCTGAGAGCGCAGGGGAGGCAGAGAGATGCTGAGCTTCATTATTACACACTACAACTACAGATGTTTCCAGAGGCCCTATCTGGAGATTCTGAATGAGAAAATATGAGAGGCTGGTAAAGGAATTTGGGATTTGCAAACGGGTGAATCTTAGCACCATATTCAAGGCTCATTTTGGAGTTTGTTAGTGTAATAAGCTTCGGACGGAACTATTTGCCTCTATTAATGTCAGTTCCAAAAAGTGCATTTGTATTCAAATGCACTAGCAATGTAACTCAACTTGTACACCGATCAGTCTTAACATTACCACCATCCAATGTAGCACAACTCGCCAAAAACAGTCAATGCTGCCACTATAGAACAAAGCCAGAACACACTGTGCAAAGAGCCCAGCAAGCAAAGAACCCAAGGCTACCAACCTGGCCTCTAAACTCCCCAGATCACAATCTGCTATGGGATGCACCTGACAAACAATTCCGACTCACGGAGGCCCCACTCCAATACCCACAGCACCCAAAAGGATGCGCCGTTAACTTTGTGGTGTCAGACATCACAGCGCACAACCAGAGCTTGTGGAGTCATGCCACAAGGATCTAGAGCTGGGTACCTGCACAATACTGGGCATAATGTTTTGCATTGCCATTACATTTACATTATTAAAAAAAAAAAAAAAAAACCTAAAGATCACTCTGTGCAGTTTAATATTAGAAGCAGGTGGAAATTCATTAGCTTAAGCCTTTTTTTGTTTGTTTTTTTTGGACATTGCATTTACTACCTAGACAGATAGTCTGTTAAGTGCTGCTTTCTGTCTTGGCTTTAATGAAAGAGCAAAAAGTGGTGGTGTTAAAAAAGGCAAGAATGTTATATAAAATAGGCATATAAAATAGAAACTCCCATTATCTAGTTAACTAAATAACTAGTTATGTTGCTAAATGGGTTGTAAAATAGTGATGCAATACGCTATACGCTGGCTCTTAAAAAAAGAAAACCTTCCTCTAATAGGTTGTTAAATACTGTAAGCTGCTTTTGAGGCAGATCTGTATTTAGAGCTATAGTCAGTAGCAATTCTGCACATGAGCACATTTCGCTACTCCCCATTGTAAAAATGTCAGTGACTAGTAAACATAATTTAGATTCATATGCCCATGGCCACTTAAGTAGGAATGGTTGATCAGTAGGCTTTAGGCTAAGGGACAGACGGTTGTGAGTGCAGATCCTGGTCCTGGTTCTTTTCTCCAATATAATGGAAGGATAGAAGAATGAACTTGAGTATCAAAGTTGTTTCCAAAACTCCTACATGCAATTGAAATTATTGTTTCTGTTCAAGGGGGGTGAATAAATATGTTAAATAATGTCATGTGATCTGTACAGTGATAAATTTGACATCAATTTAAAAGTTGCATTTTAGGTAGATTTCAGAGAGTACTACAGTACGTGGCGTATCATTAACCAACCTTGCCATATTCATATTTAAATCTCATATTATAGTTCTAATTGGAATTATTAAAAATAATATGTAGAATATGTACAAGTAGAATTTGATCTCACTCTACAGATCTACTGGAAAAACTGAATAACCTACTCGGTAATCCTGTTTCTCACTATAGGGCCTAGTAGCCAATAACATGTGATTGACGTTGACCTTTTATAAGCATAATTATAACACAATTACTGAACCAAACGGTATTATCTGACACACATAGCTGTGATATATTTAATCTGAAACCTAACCCTCTAGCTACGCCTACTGTGACAGGCATTATGGTAGTTTAGCTGAAGGAAATCAACAGTTTGGGTCTAGGAATTTTATTGCATATTTATTTAAAATACTCAAATGACAACCTGTCTGACTTACCTTTCTATGTGTTTGCATATCTGCCTGTATGAGTAGAGAATGAGAAGTAAAATCTACCTTTGTATTTATACTTGCAATTCAAAGACAGTTTCTCTCATAACCCTCATTTACTGAGTTATAGATACAGCACCTACTGTGATAATAACAAATGAAATGGAGATGAATGTTAGTGACTGGCCTTGAAAAAGGAAAAAAGGACATAATGATGTTAGATCTTTCAGTAAAAATAGCCATGTGTCCATTTTTTAGGTCTTGGACATTATTGAACCAGTTCACCCTGTCACTTCAAACTGTACACCTTGGAACTAATTCCTGGGGCAGAACCAAAATTACCTCGAAGCTGCATACGGAGAAGAAAGCCCAATTCGTCGTGTGGCATTATTGCAACTCAGTGGTGCAGTGGGTAGCATTGCTGCCTTACATCTCTATGGTCTATGGTTTGACCCTAAGCTCAGCTTACTGTTTGTTTGGAGTTTCTGTTCAGATTCTTGCTGTTTCCTCCCAGTGCTCCAAAAACATGCTGGCTGATTGGCTATATTAAACCGTTTCTAGGTGTGAGTGTTATCCCGTCCAGGGTATATCTCTGTGTTATTTTAATGGCTTAAATAAGGTTGGAACAATAATTCTTAATTGTATAACATTACAACTGGAAGTCTTTTTTTCAAGATGCATTTCTTTTCACAAACGTTTACAAAATGTGTGCTTGATCACGTGACTCATTAGGCTTCATTATAATATTTGAGGAAGAAACATGGCTGACAATGAGGTAAAATTAAAGACCTACAGTATAAGGAAATAGTAACAGATCCTTCAAAGAAGAGACATAAAGTGGCACCAAACATTCATTCATCTTTTATACCACGTATTATGTACAGGGTCATGTGGGGCCTAGAGCCTTTGAAGTACACCCTGGATAGGGGGCCAATCCATAGCTGGGCAAAGGGCACACACACTACAGGCAATTTGGAAACCCCAAGTAGACTAATCTACATGTCTTTGGACTGTGGGCGGAAAGCAAAGTACCAGAGGAAACCCATCAAGAAGAGGGAGAACATGCAAACTTCAGGCGGGAATCAAACCCTCAACCCTGATACTCTCAACAGTGCTAACCACTACACCACCGGGCTGCCAGCACCAAACATCGCTCACTTATTGTCTATACCACTTTATCCTGTATACAAGGTCGCAGGGGGCCTGGTGCCTGGGCACGAGGCGGGGTACACCCTGGATGGGGTGCCAATCCATTGCAATGCACTCACACACTCATATACACACTCATGCTCATTCACACACATTACGCCAGTTTACCTATCTATCTACAGTACAGTAGACAACCTGATCTGCATGTCTTTGTACCATGGGAGGAAACAGGAGTACCCAGAGATTACAAGGTTGGAATCGAACCAATGACCCTGGAGGTGCGAGGCCATAGTGAGTTTTATGCACTTTGCTTAACATTGCATAAACATATATATGCAGCTTTCAAAACAAAAAAAGTCACTTTTTTATGTCTGGTACTCATTTCGTACCTTTACAATCCCAAAAGCATTTTAGATCTTGTACTGTATGTGCTTAAATGTTAAAGGGTCAACAGGAAAAAAAACTATAAGCTGAATACATCTTTAATGTTGTTAATAGTAATATAGTTTATAGGAAATTATATGGTTGGATAATAAAAAATAAGCAATAATTTGACAAGTACTTTAGTTTTACTTGCAGTAAGAATTAATGTCCATTTCTCTGCCTTGCCTTTTTGCACTTTATCTCTCTCTCGTGTTTTATGCCTACTGTTGTGCCCTTTTTAGTGCTCCTTCTTCCGTCTTTTACATCTGTTTTAAGCCTCCTGGTTTTAATGTGACCATCAATAAACCCCTGGTTAAAGCGAAAAGGCTGAATTTTTTATTCGCACACTCATTACGCGGACCTCAACTCCTCAGCACTGCACCAGCAACTCGTGTTTTGCGACAATGAGACCAGCCCACTGATTGGAGCGCGCGCGCGTCAATCATACTCATCCGCTCTGTGATTGGTCAGCTCCTCGGCCAATAGTGGGCAGGCGCTGCGCTGAGTTCCCACCACCCTTTGCGCTGGAGACCGGCTGCTCCCGGAGCCTCAGTGTCTCAGTCTCAGCAGCCGCGAGGAGGCGAGAGATCAGGCGCTTACACGATGCTCCTCGGACCATAAACACTCCGCTCACCTGCTGCCGCCGCCGCCGTCGCCAAGGAGACACAACGATACATTGTGTTTATTTCTTTTAAAACTGCAACATCAGAAACAACAACAGAAACTATAGAATAAAGTGGAGGCGCAGGGAGAGAGAGACATCAAAGACATCAAAGAGAGAGTGTGAGAGTGTGAGAGAGTGAGTGAAGGAGGCAGGCAGCAGAACCGGGAATAGGACACCAGCTCCACCACCATCATCATCATCATCCTCCTCCTCATTCTCAGCTGAGATTAAAGAGGATCACTCTGTCCTCTCTCTGTCTCTTTAGAAGACAAACATGTCCTCGTCCGGGAAAGAAAACAGTGCCGCCCAGCATGCCAATTACGTGGGACCTTACCGCTTGGAAAAGACGCTGGGGAAAGGACAGACAGGTTTGTCCTCCTCACCTCATCTCATTTCTCTCTCTCTCTCTCTCTCTTAAAAACTCGAGTTTTACTTCCCTTGATCTTTATTACTAAGGTGGAGTCTGGATGAGAACCATGCAAGTGGATGCCAGTGTGATCAGTACCTGGGTTTATTTATTAAATTAATCAAATGTAAAGCTAGCCTTGTGCCCGAAGCCTCCTGGGATAGGCTCCAGGCCCCCCGCGACCCTGATCACAGGATAAAGCGGTATAGAAGATGAATGAATGAATGAAAATGTAAAGCTATTTTACTGTAAGTGTTGGCATTAATCTTTTCCTTGTGCAAATATGTGTGTGTGTGTGTGTGTAATTGTATGTGTAAGGATGTGTAAGCCCTGCCCAGGCACACAGCCCTTAAATGGGATGATGAGTTGCAACTTGCTTATTATTATTATTATTATTATTATTATTTAAATGCTTTAAATGTAAATCCAATCTCCCTGTCCTGTATGATCAGCAGCATCCTGCTCCTCAGTTGCACATGAATCGAGTGGTTCATGTTATCTTGTTGCCATGCCGGTTGTGTGGATTGTTATAGTGAGACTGCCACATCGTCTAATCTGCCCTGTGCCGTGGTTACGTTGGCCAGCATCAGACTGGATTAGTCATTGTGACCTTGCGAGAGCAGGAAAGTGCTGCAACGCTCCGGGCTGTTGTCCGGTAGCCCCGCATGGGAGAAGGCAGGGTTCTCCATCTGTCCTTCCTGGTGCTTACATTTGGCCTCAGATCACCAGATGAGACCAGAGCTTGAGTGAGGCAAAGAGAAATTAGGGCAGGCTTTTGTTTTCTCTGGTGTCTTTCCTGGAGATTCTGGTACACACCATTTGTCACTGCTGTCTTACATGTTGTTAACGGAGAACTCTGCTTTTTCCCAATTATGCTCTGGTTTCAACATTTTTTTTGGAAAACAAGCCCTGACGTGCTTGACTAGACTTACCAAATTTCATAGTGTGTGGTGCAGGACGACTTTCCAACACCTACCATGCTGGCGCTCTGGTTTTGCCCACAGTCTAAAGAGATCAGTTATAGTCTGATTGGTGTTTTCCAGATAAATCTAATTTAAGATTCCATCTAGCGCTGAAGCTTGGTGGTTTCCCTGCACCGTCCTCTTCTACTGTACTTATACATTACTGTAAAAGAAGTGCTTCAGTTTAACGATAGTGCTTTCCAAACCAGTCCCCTAAAAGGATTCGCATTTTCATTCAGTATTTGCGAATGTCAGAAATAATTAAGTCTATGCGGATTTTCTTTTATGCTTATGGAGTGTACCTGCACTTATGCTTAAGTGTCTTCCTATAGATGATACAATTCCATATCTTGTTTTTCAACATCATTAAGTTTTGTGCTTTTTAAGTAGCTTCTTAATTCAGTGGGTTACAGTCAAGTGTAAAAGTTTGAAAATTCAGTAGAATAGATCACACAGGTAATTCTGTCTCTATTAATATATTACTAAGACGATATACGTTTGGTTGACTTTTGCCTCATCCTTTGAATCATCATCTTCTCACAGATAAAAATCATGTTTCGTAATATAAACAATCTGAAGATTTAAGTTAAAAAACATTGAACATCATACTTGTAGTAGAGCCAGTCTACTCCTCAGGAAACCCCAAAATCACCCTTATTGCTCTACTGCAGATCTCTAGTGTTGTTATACTCTGGGAGCTTGGAGGAATAAAACGAGGATGTATAGCTCGAGGACCGTGGGTGTGTTGTGACTGACACTTCGACTAGGCACCTCTCCCTGTATTCACGATGTCTATTCCTGTCCATGTCCTCGCCTATACATGCATATAGCACATGGTGGCCAATTACACTGGACAAATGTCACACACTAGGCATGATAAATCGACAAAACTTACTTCTGTGGCACTGTGTGTGCATGAGTGCAGATCGTAGTTTACTGAATGATTGGCTCCTGGTGTATACTGTAGATCTGTTTATATGCTGTATACGTACAGTATGGATGTATGTGTATATATATAATATAGTATGCCATGCTGATCTCTGGTCTCATGCAATGCTGCAGTCATTATGTGATTAAAATCCTACAGCATGACTCTAATCTCCCATGTGTCCATAAAATCTCTCTCGCAAGGATCACGAGGGTGCAGCGACACAAATTCCACTGTTTATTCTTAAATGCCTAAGAATAAAAGTGTCTGTATAATTTTCCACAGTCAAATCAGGCACATATGAAACAGATCACTGAAATATAGTCTAAAGAGGGAAACAATGAACAGATATAAAAAAATATATATATAGCAGACAGAAATGGAAACCAGTCAGCTTGCTTATTATATGAGAAAGTGCTCAACACGCTGTGGATCTGTTGTCTTGTAATCTGTCCGTTGCTAGGTAATCATTTTTAAGTCCATTTTCAGCATACCTACAGTGAATTACAGTTTAATCACAGGTTGCTTCAAACCGAGTACAATCGACCAGCCACTTGTTGTTGACCTTAATGTTGACCTGGAAATTTATTTATTTATTTTTTGGCTCAGCTTTACCATATAGCATTATATTTCTGCCAGTTTATTCTCTCTTACAGTATAATTCACACTTAGCTCTGTCCTGCTCACGTTCTGACTGTTTTGACTGCACTGTATGTGCGCCTGTAAAAATACACACTACGCCCGATGTATTTGTGTTAAAATTCAGGTCTTCAGGTACTTACAGTAAATTCATTCTGATTGAGCATGAGAACATTTAACACTTGGTGAGCAGAGTTTATTCATTTTGCTTTTGGATTCTCAGTGAATCTGAGGATAAATGTATTTGTTTAGTGTGCACAATTTGCACATTTTTAAAAACGAAGAAGAATAAATTGCCTGAGAGGGTCATGTTTGAATACGCATATGTTTTTT
This sequence comes from Platyallabes tihoni, assembly GCA_030068045.1. Taxonomy (NCBI): domain Eukaryota; kingdom Metazoa; phylum Chordata; class Actinopteri; order Siluriformes; family Clariidae; genus Platyallabes; species Platyallabes tihoni. The sequence goes on from JAQQZS010000012.1 coordinate 12,631,302, forward strand.
TTTAAATTTCTTTTTTCCTGTATGCATAACCTTGGACAATTAGGATGAATTTGAGTTTATACACATTACAAAAAAACTAAATCCTGTTTACCTTTCTCAGCAAATTAACGTCATATTATTGTTTCGGGCGGATTCATTCATGCTTATCTAAGCCTATATAACGTATCTATAATTATTGCATTAACCAGCACAAGCAATTCAGCGAACCTTGTCTAAGCACCAACAGCACGAAATGACAACTTCTCTTTTCGCCACCTTTGTATTTTCCCCTTTTCCCCTGTCCATGTGCAGCGGCACTTGTAGGAAGGGTTTATTGAGTCCTGCATGGCTGGTTTTTGCTCGTGCTGGATCTGAAGCTCGGATACAGTGGCTGTGCTTCAGTGCAGGAGATTCTGCAGGAGGCTCCCTCAAGAGCAATTAACCCCATTTGGATCTCGGAAGAATAAAGCCTCCCTCAGTCGCATGTGACAACTTTGTTTGTCTAGACAGTTGATTCGGGAAAGTTGGTGCTTTGATATAATTGGAGAAGAAACTAAAAAAGGCAAAACATTGTGGCCCTTTTATTTGTTATAATAATAGGCTTTTTTGGCAACTTTGTCACATTTTACAATCCAAATGTGGATTATTTTATTGGTTAAGATATATAAACCATATGTTTATGGTTAAGAGCCTTGCTCAACAGTCCAACAGCTTGGTGGTGCTGAGGCTTGAACCCATGACCTTCTGATCAATAACCCAGATCCTTATTAATGAGACACCGATACCCGTTTCTGTAGAAACATCTCATTCTCTGGAGATCGTCTAACCGACATGTAAGATGAATAATAATTAGATCACAGACATTGTTTTTAATTAATAGAAATGTATTGTTCAAGTGAGGAGACGTGATGTCTATGGAAGGAGTCTTCTGTACCATTAACAGACAGGAAATTCTTTAGTTTTTAGGATACTTTTTGGGTTCTCATTAACATGCTGTAAAAGGTGTGAATTTTGTTTTTATGTATTTTGAAATTGAAAAAGAAAAAAAAATGATGATTAGGAGGCTTTGAACATATACTGTACGTATACATGTCACACCACATTGTCAGCGATTAGTTTTCTATCTGATTTATTTCCTATCATTTACTCTGTTCCTACTGTCATCATGATTTTAGCCAATTCTTTAAAAAAATTAGTACTTTTTAAAAAATGTATTAAATGCTTATGTTTCTTGTTTTAAAAGTCCATACACCTACCTAAAATATTCTGAATTGTACAGTACAAAGTAATATAGTATGCTACAAAATATACAGTACTGATATGAAAAGATGAAAAATATTACCTTGTTGTCATTTCTCCTGAAAGAAACGAACATACACACTATTAACGTGTTGATTTACTATGGTATGCGCGTTGTAAGTGTTCGAAGTGTGTGCAGACAGCGTTCACATTGTTCTCAATCCAGATTCCCGAAACAAAGATTGCCGCAGGCTCCTGCAAAAGGAAACGTATAATGTTTTGTGATGACACAGTACACTACCAGAATGGCGGGATTTTGTAACAATAGACAGAATAATTGTGTCACTTGGTGCTGTCCTGTTAAATTTCGCTTGGAACTGTTCTGCCACCTTTTTCAAATTCTCTATTACTTCCATATGATCGGAAAATGATAGTTAACTATTAGGGAAGCACCGATACCGGTATCGGGTAACGGCCTCGATACCACATTTTCTAAAGTACTCGTACTCGTTAAAAGTCCCCCGATACCGGGGACCGATACCACGGTCT
>JAQQZS010000012.1:12710264-12725150 GCA_030068045.1 Platyallabes tihoni
CTGTATTATATGTGTCCCCTTCAAAAATTGCTCATGAGAAATTTTATATTTATTGTCCGACCCTACTGTTAAATGAAATTTACGCCCATGAAGTTAGAATCTCTAATCAGAAAAATTTGAATGGAACTGAATGATTAGCCATCAATGTCATCAGCCAGAAATAACACCAACTCTGGTATACAGTATTTATAATATTTTTTGACATAGTCACACATGTCTATACAAAGTACATGTTTTAAGCTGTTATTATTTCTTTGGACTAAATTATGTTTGCTAAATTTAAATATCCAACATACTCTTTATGATCAAGCTAGCTATATTTTACCCTGCTGTCAGTCATGTTGACAGCTCCAAGCCCCTGAAGTTGCTGATGCTTGTTTATCGGGCATGTGGTAGTGCAGAGGTTAAGACACTGGACTACCTCGGCATGACCCAGGTACCACTTTTGAGCAAGGCCCATAAGCTTCACCTGCTCAGACATACAGTGTAATGAGATAAATGTAAGTCTCTTTGGAGAAGGTCGTCTGCCAAAACCTATAAATGTCAAAGTTTGAGTTTTAGACCTAAACTGCTTTCTCCAGCTGAGAAAAACTGCTTGTGGTCAATTTTCTTTTTTATATCCATCACCATTAACAGACAGCTAATGTCGAAATCTACTGCTAGTTTCAGATATAAGTGAGAACTGGGGACTTGGAAAAATGCATTTGCATAGCTTTTCAGCAAGCATGTAATAGTAGTACATTTGAAAGCTCTTACGCAGACTTTCAAGTTTCTGTTTTGCGTTTGATATCAGATCAAAGTCTAGCAGTAGATATTAAGATAATTGAAGGGATTTTTTTGTGTTAGATTTCTGATCAATCTTTGATCAAACACTTTTGATGTTTTTTTTTTTTCTTTTTCCCCATGGCTTTTAAAAGTGAACTATGATAGCACGCATTTTCCACCTACTTTTAAAATGACTGAAGCACTAAGCAAACAGCTCATCAGTGGAGGTTTTAAAAGCTCCTTGAGAGCTTTTTAAATCGACACAGAATGCAAACAAGCTTACTGTGGGGATTTTTATTTTTTTTTTAAATCTCAGGCAGTTGTGATTAAATGAACGCTCTGAGGTAGAAAGTTGAAAGTTCTGAGTCAGGCAGTGAGAGTTCCCAGTGGTCACGAATGCCGCAGTGCTCCATATAAGAGAAACAGAGCGTTTATGAGGTGTGGCCGAAAATATGTGAAAATCGTGTTCTCAGGACTGTTTCAAGAAATAGTAGTAAAAAGAAGAACTAAAAATAATATGTAATAACAGTGAGATTAAGCATGAGGTAATTCAATAGCTGGTGGTGTTCAGAAGCAGGAGACTTTTCCTTTTTTTTTTAATGCATGCACAGACATGCACTACCATTTCTCTTGGCGTCGTTGGTGCTGTGGGTCATCTTACAGTTCACACACTACAAAAGCCACAATGACAAACCAGACATTACAAAATGAAGAGAATACGCAACAAGCCACGTTAATGGTAAACAACATGAACAAACAAAGGAGGTGGAAGAAAACATGCCAGTGGCTGTGGATTTAGTGTAGAATGTTAACATGGATGCCAGCATTTGTGGTTTAGTTGTGATTATTCTCCTCTTGCTGCGGAGATATGGGAGGAATCTAAAAACTACTGTATACTTTTACTGCTTTCTCAGCTATCTCTCATTAAAGACACTTTACTAAAGACGAAATAATATGAGATATAGAAGCTGCAGGAGAATGCAAGTAAGATCACTTTTTACTGACTTCATCGGACCTGGTCGAATTCGAAATGTTAAAAATCTCTGTACGCTGGTACATCTCAGGCACAGTGTAATTCTACTAAAATAATGAAGTACAGTGATAACCTCAGCATACAAATTTAATCCATTCTGGAGGAGAGTTCTTAAGGCAAAATATCGTATTGCAAAATGCATTTTCCCATAGGATATATACAAGATAATCCGTCCCAGCCACCCAAAATTATTAACAAAATTAGCAAAATTTCAGTTCGCAAGGTGAAAAAATATTGTTAGGGCGGGGCATTCGTATGCTGAGGAACCACTGTACTTGATATCATGTGCTGAACTCGGGTTGGGTTTAATTTTGAACTTCCTGGTAGAATCGGTTGAGGGATAAAAAAAAATGACAATAAAAAAAGCAACATTAGGCATTGCAACCATTTTTACACCAGCGCTACACAGGATCCAAAAGAACATACCAGAGTTGGAGCGGCGTCAATAATGCTAGGGGCTGATTCAGCACCAAAAAAAAAAAAAGATGGAAAAAAGATAGATACAACTTGAGAAGAACAATAGTGTGATTGCTCAAATTATCACACCAGTGCTTGAGGAATCCCATTAATAAATCGGCTGTCGTAAGGTTACAGCTGTCCAGTTACTCGGCTCCAGTTTTTTTTTTCTTTTAAACACCAAATTCAAACTAACTTGAAATTGAGTTTTGTATTCTCCAGCCTATTTTCAGGTGCCATATTTTCTCACTTCCATCCCCCTCGATTTAATTAAAATGCAGATAAACGCTCCCACATGTCTCTAGTTGTAAAACATAAGTACTGGCATGTATTCAATAACACGAGTCGTTTATAGAGATCGAGTATCTTTAATGCTGCTCGGTTCACTATTGCTAGTCATCTTTATTATGTCAAGTAATACATGCAGATGTGTAGCAAATATAATTATCATCATTATGAGAACAACTCTCACTGTTTGAGTCTTGACCTTTATATGACAATAGTTTTTTAAATGCATATATTGCATGAAATAATTAAATGCATATTTAGGGGGCTTGGTGTTAGGATTCGTAAACAGATTTTTTTTAATCATCTAAGATAAAAGTATTGAAATTCCCATCAGCTTTGTGTCATTTCCATTGTCGTTCTGTTTTTACTTTGTTTATATAAAAGGATCTGCTGGCTACCTACCTATTTTTAGCCTCAGTAATTAGCATATTGTCTCATATTTCTCAGTTGCAGTACAGAAGCACCTTTATGCTTTTAACCACTTTAAACTGTGGCTGAATTTTCATGTGAGGACTCACAGTAAAATTTAAGTCCTTGTTGTTGTTTATAGTGCTTTCACCTGTATCCAGGGTCGTTGGGCGCAGTGTGGGGGGGTATGGTTCAGAGCCTATCCAAGGAGACCCCTATGGATGGGTTGCCAATACATACAAATTTGAGCTTCCTTTTTTAATTAACCATTAAGTACAGCATCATCAATATCAATGAATTTCAGAGCTACTGTAAGACTGTAAGTTTCACTATGTTTGCATTCTGATTTATACCATGGCCCTGTTGACTAATCATTACAGTTGGATTGCAATTTTTTTAAACAGTGATTCTGACACCAATTCAGCTGCCAGTCTAATATTAGCGTTGTAGGCTCTATAGCAACAAGGTGAATCCTCTACATGTGTATGGCCGTTGATATGCCGAGATTTCAGTGAAGAGAGGCATTAGCATTACTTGAGATTAGAGATTACTTATCATTTTTCTAAGGAGTCTGCAGTGTCAGCGTAGTCAAAGCCGTAATCAGCTCAGGATTGAAGGTTTCTTGGCTACAAATAAAGATAATAAAATAATGATAGATGATGGAATGACGGTTAATAGCTGTTATAGGTAATACAATTGAACAAACATATTTTGTGTTTATTTAAAGCAACTGAAAATCTAATTATGCCTTTATTTAATAAGTTTTTTAAAAATGGCATATTAGCAAGTGAAACCATCTTGAACCTATCCAAATTTCTCTACTGTTTCTCATTATAAGTTTACAGTAAACTAAGATTATTAAGCATAGGTCAGACTTAATTGACTATTTATAAGCTTTTTATTTTCTCGTTTTATTGGCAGATTATATTATGTTTAATGTTGAGTATTAATTTCTTGAAAGAAGCGAGACCATCTGTCAAGAGAACACGATTTTGAAGCTAAAACCTAGTAAAATATGTTTCAAAATAGCCTTAATAATGGTATATTTGGTTTGTTGACATCTTAAACATACAAAAGTAGAAATGAATTAGAATAAATTCAAGATATTTTATTTGCTGTCTGTTTTTACAGTGAAAGATGTCAGTTTTTGGTAAATTTCAATGTAAGGAACAGATTACTCAACTCATTAAAGTGACTCCATGTTGCATTAAGGTGCTTTTATCTACCCGACTTTGTCTTCTGATTATATGCCATGCTGCATTCTGTTTTATTCTTTATATATAGTTAGTTATATTGGTTGGCACATTCCTAGCACTTAGCTCATCTTTCTAATAACAATGTGCATGGTCTCATATGGTCTTTCTTCTCTTGATTTAAACCTCTGTGCTGTCAAAAAGGTCTTTGAAGTGAGCTCTGCGTGTTCCATCAGCATCAAAATGATGGAGGCTGGGACAGCTCCTTCTTGATGCTGTCGCCCTGAGCTGAGGGTTACTGCCACCAAAGACAGCACTGTCTCTCTGCTAGAAATGCGAGAGCGGCGGAGAGCAATTACCGTATAACCACTCACCTTGATCTAACGTACATCCTTCATCGCACACGAGAATGGGAGAGACCACCTGATCGCTGCTGGAGCCCATCGATCATCAGTCTCTTTCTGTTCCTGACAACAAGTCTGTACTGAGTGTGAGAACAGAGCGACTACAGTAGACAAGTAATTAATTAAGCTTTTTTTTTTTTTTGCTCTAAAGTGGCACCCTTAACCATTATGAGTCATGTTGTGACTTGTTACACGATTGTAAAGGTGCAAACGGTGTCTCAGCTTTAATAATTGAGAAGAATTTCAGAGGCTCAAGCCCTAGCTCCACCAAGCTGCCACTTTCGGGCTCCTGAGCAAGGCCGTTAATTCTCTTTGATCTAGGGTGCTGTATCATGGGTGACCCCATGCCCTGGCCCCAGCTTCCTAACAACCTGTGGATATGTGATGAAATGGATTTCACCCTGTACTGTTTTTTTGACAAATTAGAAGCTGCTTCTTTTAAATCATGGCTTTGTGGGAGTGAACCATATTTTAAGTAAATCATAATCAGTTCCTTCCTAAATGAATAACACAGGAAGTGTGTCATTATTCATTCATTCATATTTTACACCGCTTATACTAGACAGGGTAGCGAGGTCCTGGAGCAAATTCCAGGAAACTTTGGGTACGAGGCAGGGTACAGCCCGGACAGGGTGCCAATCCATCACACGACACACACACAAACACACTACGAATAATTTGGGAACGTCAGTTAACCTAATCTGCAGGTCTTTTGACTTTGGGAGGAAACTGGAGTACCTGGAGGAAAACCATCCCACATGCAAACTCCATGCACACAGACCCAAGGTGTGAATCGAACCCTCAATCCTGGAGGTGCGAGGCCACAGTGCTAACCATTACACCACTGCGCCACCCGTGTGTTATAAATCAACATTTAAAACAGGATTTTGTTTTGCATTGATGTGCGGTGCAATATAATTAACAATTAAGGATCATCATGCTTAGCTGGAAATTTACAAATTTAAGCTATGATTATGCAAAATCAAATTTGCATACACATACAAAATATTTGAATATATATTTGTTTGTTTATTGCTTTGATTTTGGTTTTATTACACCCTTATACTAACTTCATTCAAGCACATGGATGAGATGTAAAGACATTCCAAAAGGCCTAAATTTTCATGAGGTTGCTGTGTATTAAGATACTGACATAGCATCTTATAAATATCGTAAAGTGAACTTTGGTATGGTTTAAGTATACCTAGCTGCCGCTGCCATACGCCCCAGGATTTACACGTCCTCATTCTCTATCTCCTTGACTTTATCTATTGATTTCTCTCCAGACTATTTGTCGCCTGCTTACTCAAGTAAAATTAGAGCGCGATGTGCTTGGTATAAACAATCGATTAGTGGAAGAAAAGCACTTCCAAACTAACCGTAATGATATCATGTCCTGCAGTGCAAATCTCTTCATGTGTATGATGCAGTTGTTTTGGTTGTTTAGAATTAATGGGACATTTCCAGCGTGACAGAGCAGGAGTTATTGAGTGTGTGTGTGTGTGTGTGTGTGTGTGTGTGTGTGTGTGTGTGTGTGTGTGTGCAGATTAAGTTCTTTGTAAGGACCTAAAAAGTATTCAGTATCCCCACAGTAAGAGGATAGTGTCTTACCTTGTTCTGACACAATATGATGGTGTACATCTTTTTTTTATGGGTTTAAATATTTTCTTTTTCATTAATGTGGTTAGTGTTGGGTTTAGATGTAGACAGCAGTAATTGCTAAATAATAAATTCTAATAAATGTGGCTGAATTGACACCTTGCAGCTTCAGGGACTGGGTTCGATCCAGTTTTCCAGTTTCTTCTCAGCTCCCCAAAACATGCCAGTAGGTGGACTGGCAACATTAAATTGCCCCTTTGTGTGAGTGGGTGTAAATAGTGTCCAACAATGAACTGACGGTGCTTTCATTGTGTTTCCCAGTTGGTACAGTAGCTAGTTGGTAGGTTTGACCAGGATAAAGCAGCTCCTAGAGAAGAATGAAAGAATGTGGACGTAAGACTGCATTCACATTACAAGCCACATTGCTTACAGTAATTCAGATTTTTAAAAATATTTTATTTGCATGCCATGACGGATCGCATTCATAATTACCAGTGACTTTTACGTAAAATGTCTGGGTTAAGACATATACATGTAATGGGTTTGTGCGATTACTTATTTCATTAAAACAATAGATGTGATTTTAGCAAAAACATACCCCCTTGGGAATTTGCTCTGGAAGACGACAAAGAGTTAGTTGGCTGTATTTGTTAACGGCCCGAAGAAGGAATAACCTTGCTCTAGCGGTTTGAGAACTGCCATGAAATCCCCATGCTGATGGGTGTGTCTGACGTCAGCAAGAGCCCCACATATCTGCAGCAGGGACTCGACTAGTAATCAGTATTTGTCGATTCAAATCAGCGATAATCAACGGAATTGCCATTTGCCATCTTTAAGATTTAACTGAGTGCTGCTACTTTGCTTTTTTCTTGGTTTAAATTTAGTTTGAAAGTTCATTAAGTGTTCAAATGTGTTATCTTGAGTCTTATTCGCTCTTTGCACAAAATAACTTCAATCTAAAATTAAAAGCTAAAAACTAAATAATCGTTATTGAGTAATTGTGACATTTGTGATATGATTAATTGGTTAATCAGTTTAATAATCAATTATCAAAATAGTCGTTATTTGCAGCCCTGATGCACAGAGGCAAAAAGTTGCATGAATTCTGATCTCCTCGTTCTCACCCAGGTCACATGACTGCTTATTGGATATGCCTCCGATCTTGGACCAAATATGAAAGTGACTCAGATCCAATATGGAAAACATCTTTTTGCGTTCAGACTAACAGAAACTGACACATTATGGTAAAAAAAAAAAAAAAAAAAAAAATTTAAGTCACCTAAGGCTGGTAATGTGAATGTAGCTTAATTTGGACAATAATTCATAGTGTCATTTGCATTTCTGTGAGTTATTCGCATACTTATAATTCTTCATGCTGATACAAAGATTTCTTTTTTTTTAATTTTTTTTTTTAGTACGGCTACCTGCCAGTGTGTTTTGATGTCACAGAAAAGCACAGGGAATGCTTTTAGCACCGTATTAATCATGGATGAAACAGGGTTTAAATCTGCAGTTTGGTTTCAAACACACTCAGGGCGTTTAAGTGATACATTGTTGCCTGCATATTTGCTCATCACCTGGATAAAATCCGGTAAAATGTTTAAAGTGTAGTAAAATATAAAAGTGCATCTGTAGGAGGGACGCTGAGTTTGATTTAAAGCTGTGATTAGTGTCTGTTTATGGCGGAGGTGACAGCTTGAGTAGATGTGCGTTATGATTTCTGATGTAACACCTGCTACTGTGGTGACAATTCCACAATTCAATAAGAGAGAGAGAGAGAGAGAGAGAGAGGGGGGGGGGTGAGAGTGAGGGTGTGTGGAGGTGTGTGTAGCAGGATTGTAGGAAATACCTTTTCTCAGCAGTGTTCTGCAGTATTCAGTGTCACACACCTGAGCCCCCTCAATGACATGCTGTGGATTCTGCTCAGCTTACTTCCATGTGGGACACACACACACACACACACACACACATACACACACACATGCATGCTTTTGCCAAGTACGAAAGCTGTGTGTGACACTTTCGGGGGCCTTCAAGTGGCTGACGTGTGTCCTGCTCACAATCTGAGTGCGCTTGTATATAAGGGGAAGAGACTCACACTGATTTGGGTTCTTACATCCGTCTGAGGTTAAAGCCCTCAACATAATGTCTTTCTTCTTCTCTGTCTCTCCTCCTAGAGATTTAAATCCTGCTGTCATTTCCTCTGGTTTAGTTCTCCTTTTTTGTCTCTCCTTTCTTCAATTAATCCTTTAAAAAGATGCCGTGGCCGTGCAAGAGGCAGGAGAACGCTGTTGAAAACTCCACAGTTGGATCTCGATTCTACAGATATTTCGATTTACTATTATATGATTGATAAGTATACAGATATACAGATATTAAACATTCAGTGTTAGTGTTTTCTGATATTTTCTTTTCATTATACTAACTTTTGCATGTTTTAGATTAGATTAGATTCAACTTTATTATAATTGTGAAAAGTACATGTACAAAGCCAATGATATGCAGTTGGCATCTAACCAGAAGTGCATAAGTGGCCTATTTACAATAAATAAAAAAGTGGTAAATTAGGGTATCTATATATCATATCTGTTTATGTTTATGCGATTGTCTCTTTTCCAACTGGAAAGCATATTGAAGCACAGAACTAGCGGTTCATTAATCTAAGCCTAACATACTGTACAGTAGCCAATTGTGCTAAGATATTTATCAGTGTTTTATTTCTGAACTTTTTACCCAAAGAACAAATCAGTGTATTTAAAAAGTTTAGATTTTAATTTGGTTATCACTTAATAACTTTTCTTGTTTTTTTTTTATTATTAAAGTTGACATTTATGTTAATGGGTTTTAGATTATACTAATTAAGTACACATGACCACTGACTCTATGATTGGAGTAATAATCATAATAACTACATAAATATTACTTCTTGGGAGTTTAAACATAATCATACAATTTCAGACCCACTACATATTTGCGTATACCCCATGAGTCCACACTAAATGTAATTTCTAGGTTATGCTGTTTTAGATTAGGGCATGATTTTATATGATTTGTCCTTATTTACATACTGCAGTGGATGAAGTCCAATTCTCTCAACCCTATAATTAAGCCTGGAACTGGGTTAATCTCTGGAATTAAATTAAACTGGAGTTGATAAATTGGTCTGCATGAGAACAGAGCGCTGCTGTGGACGAGGTCTTTCATAGTATATATATAAACCAATTTCACGCTATGAATATATGAAATATTTCAAACTATGATATAGTTTAATATATAATATATATATATTTCATCTCTTAACTCAGTCTAAGATTATTACTATTCCAATTAGTTTTCCACTGACTACTCACAGTGGGTTTAAACAGTTTTGGCACTGTAATATAATCCTTAAATAAAATGATCATCTATAATAGATAGTAGGTTTTAATTTCGCCTTAGTGCTTGTGCTGTGGGTCATTTCCTTGCCTTGGTTCGAGTAGAATTCCATCCATGATTATGCCCACGTTTTTTCTGCTAAACAGCCATAAAGGTTTTGATGCACTCTTTAACAACCACCATCAGCAGTAATTAAACACTTGTTATAGGTAAATATAAATGTGTCACTTTTTACACTGCCTTTGTAAGTGTGCACTTTCTACATATGGTACAAGTTCATTGATTTTTTTAAAGTGTCGTAATTGTTTTTGTAGCCTGAGTCCCTACCCGAACTCTAATGTCACAAGGGAGTGATTGTAGCGCGGAGCATTTTAATGCTACGTTCACATTTATTTCTTTGGCAGACACCTTTATCCATCGTGATTTATAAGTGAGGCGAGTCCAATCCGAGCACAGAGCTATAACGAGCTGACTCTGGTTTACTATATGTACAACTTGGCAATGTGCTGCCTCATGTTTGGTTTCCTAACATTGTGGTTTAACGAGGAAGGTTAAATCGCACCAGGACTTGCACTGAAATGTCTCGTGAATGAAGGCGTAAAACCGATTGACATTAAGCACAATACGGTGATGAGACGCAGTAACACATTTGAATGGTGAAAACGTTTTAATACGATTATAATTGCGATGCCAGCTGAGGTGACTCAGAGCCCACTGCATTCGTTAACGTGAACATAACGTGAACACCTGATCCTTGAAAATGAATGGATACTGTAACTTGTCACCAACTTAATTAGGACATATCGACACATCTGTCTGTGAGAACTGTAGACACAATCATTCAGAATCACCACTTGCACATTACAGAAACTTGGCTGGGCGTTATTGACACATCCCTCTTATAGTCCTGATCTCGCTCCAAGCCATTTCCACATGTTTGGGCCATTAACGGAGTTCCTGGGAGGCCAGACTTTCAGATGTGAAGACCTGACCATGACTCTTGTATACTGAGAAAATTTTCTATCTTGATGGTTTCCAAGCACTGTGTTGCTCCGCACACAATGCTCTGCACACAATGTTGCAAAAATGACTTAGAAACCATATTAATAGCAAAATGATGGCCTGTACCTGACTCAATACTAGGATAAGTGCATTAGTGTATCAGGTTGTTTTTACTCTCATAACTGCATTCTGTTATTCTGCACAATCAAAGGATCTGTTTGATTTGAATGCCTCTTGTAGATCCATATTATACAATCCATATTATGTACATTCTTGTGTTTTATACTGTATATGGCCCTTTGTATGAGAAACGGACACCACGCATATAATCAAATCGAGATTATATGCGTGGTGTCGGTTTCTTATACAAAGAGCCGTATGACAGCTGTTTAAAATATATATATATATATATATATAAAAATTCTACCTGCATATTCCTAAGCCTGAATTATACATCCTCAAAGATCTCAAGCAGATCACTCCTTGGCAGATGTGTGTAGTGCATCAGGCGGTGTGTGTTTTAGCTCTAGCAGGGAGGTGCTCGAGCTAGAGTCATACAGTATGGCTGTTTGTATACTTAGCTACATAGTAAATAAATAGTTTTATTTTGAAAAACATATTAAAGAATAGGGATGCCGAACCTACGTTTCCATTGAGCAAACATGCATTAAAAAATCAATAGCCTGGATATGAAATCTGCTTGCCCACCGTTACACATTTATTTCTTTACACCATGATTCTAATAAAGTGGCCGGTTTTTCTGTGGAGGCTCAACTAACACAACGAAGGCTTGATGCATTCCCGCGTCTCCTCTGAGAAAACTGAACTGTGTGGGTGCTTGTCATAATGCTAAGTGAGCAAGACCTTTCACATGCTAATGCAGCTCTTTTTTCCCCTATCCTGTTCAGATCATGCTAACCTTTTGAAATAATACTTTTTTTGTTCGCTTTGAATAAATTCCATATTGTTTGATGCGGGGAAGCGACGAGATAAGGCTATAATCTGTACTGAGGAAGTAACCCGAGGTTGGGGGGCATGTGGGAAGAGCGTGCCCTCGTGAAACACAGAGAAAAGAACGAGAACAGAAGGGACAAGTGTGGAAATTTTTTTTACTTTAAATGCTTTGAACAAGATTTTGTGTGTGTGTGTGTGTGTGTGTGTGTGTGTGTGTGTGTGTGTGTGCACGAACAGGGTGTGCGGAGGGGGGGAAATGAGACAGGTGTGTGTACACTAAGAGAAATTGAGAAATGCTGTGCATACACACTTCAGTGATAATTTAATTTCAGATCTGTGGAGTGGGTAAAATCATACAAACTCTGCAGTTTTGGCACTTTTTGTAACTATTCAGAATTGAAGCCGTAATTGCTTTTATGCTAATAATATGAAGTCTATGTTTTAGATTGCAAATATATTTTCTTGACTCATAGATCCCTTGTAATTATTCTATTTTAATGTTATAATAATAAATATAATATAATAAAACTTCCTGACAATTTTATTGTCATACTTATGGGTAGCTATTAGCCTACAATAAATTTCCGCATGACTAACTGAAGGTCTTTTTGTCTTTTCTCTCATGCGCACGCTCGGCCTGGACCACACCAATGTTCGTCTCACCACGACTTCATTAATATCAGGTAAGCTAAATCCTTGCTGGGTAAAGCATTAGAATGTGAAGTGAACGGAAGTGGTGGTAGTGGTGTGTGAATGTGTGAACGGTTGGGCAGGTTTGTGGTGTTCAACTTGTGCGATACACTCTGATGTTCCTAGTTCTCAAACAGGTTGCTATTAAGCATCAGTGTTGGGGGACGTTACTTTTTAAAGTAACTAATTACAAATTACAAAATTACTGTCTTTAAAAGTAATCAGTTACATTACAGCATTACTTTCTGATAAAAGTAACTAGTTAGAGTACTTTTCTATTGCAGAAAATAAAGGCTCCTGTGTGATTCCTCATGCATGGTTTCAGGTTTCAATCGTTCCGCGCAACGGTCCTGGCATAGTCAAACCGCATAGGTGAGATAAGGGTATAACAGCAGGAATAACATGGGGGGGCGGGGCTTGTAGGACGACTTTCTCACACACACACACACGCACACACAAACACACACACTAACGGATTGGGAATGATTGCTGTCTGGCACACGGATTACACAAATTGTCTGAATAACGGATTATATTTTTGAAAAAATAACTAAATATCTGAGTACTTAAATGGTGGACCTAACATGTTAGAACAACAAAAAGTGTACTGTGTCTGTACAGTATGTGTGCCACATGATACTGAATGATACTTGGTGCTCGTAAATCAAGACTCTCTCGTTCATAAAGTCAAAATTTATTACAAATTTTTGCTCGTCTTTCGGAACGCTTGCAAACTGGGTCACGAGGTTCCACTGTATACTGCTTTCTAAAGAAAAATCCACCATGAATTATTTTAGATAAGAGATATATAAAGATAAATAATAGTTTTTTCATTAACAGTATGATTTATCATTGATGGATCCAAGGCAGGAAGCAAAGCATGTTAGAGAAAATAAATGAGATGAAGCACAATGCTAACATCATGCATAAGTCGTGTTTAGAATCGCAGTGTTTTAGCTTTGTTTAACTGAAAAGCAGTTGGATGTAAGGAATGCAACGCCACAGACCCATCCGTTTTTAGTTAAGAAAATAAGCATGGCAGAGCTGATTTGTGTGCGCAGCCTGCTTTCAGGAAGAATAAAAAAAAAAGCTGTTTTGAAGTAATCAGCATTAAGCACATTTGCACTAAAATTCATTCACTCATTCATCTTCTATACCGCTTCATCCTGTATTTAGGGTCGCGGGGACCTGGAGCCTATCCCAGAAGACTTAGGGCACAAGGCAGGGTACCCCCTGGACAGGGTGCCAATCCATCGCAGGGCACACACACATACACACACTCACACACCCATTCACACACTACGGGCAATTTGGGAACGTCAATTAACCTAACCTACATGTCTTTGGAATGTGGGAGGAAACCGGCGTATGCACTAAAATTACCGATCTTATTTTTGTTAGTATCTAGCAGGAATTTCCGGTTGTGGTGATGTTAATTTGGCCATGTTACGGAGGTCAGGAGACGTAAGTATTAGCTCAGAACCACGTTCAGTACATGACAGTAGAATAACGTCCGCACACAATGTTGCAAAAATTACTTAGAAACCATATTAATAGCAAAATGATGGCCTGTACAGGACTCAATACCTGACAACACCAGTGTACCAAGATATTCAATTATAAAGTTTTCTGAGACATCTCTCTGGGTTCTTCACACCTCCCAAACCATATTGTTGCATAAATTGACTTGGAATTGTCCTCTGTGTGCATATTCGTGTGTTCATGGTCTGGTGCCCAAACCAGGCACTATTCCTACTGTACCCTCACAGTGTTCCCAGGATCGGCTCAGGATATAATGGATACTGAATGTGAGTGAGAGCTCTAGTACTGTACTGTATGTGTCTTTATAAGCACGATTTATGTTATAATGTGCATGTGTCAGCAGGGCCTGGCCCCCTAATGTCATTAATGCTATCTACACTCAATTACCACATTATTAGGAACACACATACACATGCTCATTCATGCAATTATCCAAATTGGCCAATCAGTACTAATCAATGCCACCTGGGCAAATTGCCCAGTCAGTATGGTCTTCATTTGGCTAGTTTCTGTCAGTCTGTGCCAACTGAAGTTTCAGATTCCTTCTCTTGGAGTGGAATCTGATTAATTCTACTGCTTTTATAGCACATCAGCCTCAAGGTTGGGCATGTTCCAATTTGGAGGCACTTTTCTGTTCACCATGAATATGAAGACTGGATATTCTCTTCCGACTGCTTCTGATCAACAGGGAACCTCCAATCACCAGACAGTTTTTATTTATTGTTTTTCCTCACTTTTCCATGTCAACTCAAGAGACTGTTCATTCATTCCTTCATTCATTCATCTTCTACTCCACTTATCTTGTATACGGTCGCCGGGGATTTAGGGCATGAGGCGGGTACACCCTGGATCCATCGATACAATTTGGGAACACCAATCAGCCTAATCTGCATGTCTTTGGACTGTGGGAGGAAAATGGAGTACCCAGAGGAAACCCACCAAGCACAGGGAGAACATGCACACAGACCCAAGGCAGGAATCGAACCCTCAACCCTGGAGTTGTAAGGCCACAGTGGCCACAAGACTGATCTGTGTGAAACAATTCCAAGAGATCAGCACTTTCTGAAATGCCCACACCAACCTGACACCAACATCCAAAGTAGGGATGCACCGATACCGGTATCGGGTATCGGCCTCGATACCACATTTTTAAAAGTACTCGTACTCGTTAAAAGTC
>JAQQZS010000012.1:12730209-12745749 GCA_030068045.1 Platyallabes tihoni
AAGTAAAAACAGTTGAAAGTCAGAGGACGTTTCTTTTTTTGCTGAGTATATAAATGATTTTTAAAAAATAGCCAATAATAATAATAAAAAATGCATTTCTCTAGGGAAATGTTATATCACAAGAAATATCGTTATCGCAATATTCAACAACAATATTGCATATCGCATATTTTCCTAATATCCTGCAGCCCTATTTATAGGTCAATAGTAGTATTTTATATTCAATGCGAAATTTCACTGGGAGACAGTGTGGTGTGGATAAGATGTGATGAGGGGTGATGTACTCATACTGTATCTTCTGGTTCCAGCGAGGACTTCGCTGCTGCATTATGGACAAATCGGAGCTTGTTTATGCACATAGTAAATCCAGACAGGAAAGCATTACAGTAATCCAACCTAGAGGTGCCAAAAAGGTTAGGTATCTTAGTTAGGGGCTTAATAACTGCTAATTTAAAAGATTTCGGAACATACAGTAGCCATTCCTGAGTTAACTTTGTCTACTACATTTGAGATATGTTCATCTAGCAGCACTAAGAGCTTTTTTATAGCACAAGAGGCTATCCTTCAATGCTGTTTGAAATACTGCCAATTTAGTTTGACGCCTTTCACATTCTAGTTTTCGAGCTGTCTTTAATGTGTGTGTGTGTGTGTGTGTGTGGTCATTATACTATGGAGGGAGTTTCTTATCTCTAGTAATTTTTTTTTAGCTGGAATTAGATTATCTAAGGTATAACAGAATGTTGACCTGATTGAGTTCTATGGGGTCAGACGTTGATCCAATTATAGTTGATAACTCTGGGAGATTACTGATAAAGCTCTGTGGTAATGTGAACGTATGTTTAATGCGATAGCACGGCACTGTTACGTACATTATTACTAAAATACACTTTAAACAAGATGAGATGATGTGCAGGTTATATTTAATCGAAAGGTTAGTATTAAATCTATAAGGTGTGACCTGCTTTATGAGTGGGTCCTACTACACACTGATTTACTCCTATTGAGTCCGGAATGGACATAAATACTGTTCTCAGACGGTCTTCTGGATTCTAAAAATGAATATTAAAGTCTCTAACAATTAACGTTTTGTTTACAGAAACGACCAGATTTAAGAGGAAAGTCACAAAGTAATTCAAAGTAGTAAATTTGTGTCCATATTTTTGGGTGATGGTTAGATTATCATTATAAATAACTGTGATGCTGAGGCTGATGTATATAGCTGTATCCCAGAGGGCTAGCTCAATTTAATGCTACATAGTCATATAATTCAGTATATGAAACTCATGATTAGTGATCATTTCATTAATAATTAGCACTTTAGATGTGAGCGATCTAATGCTGATCTAGTGCTGGCTGTGCATTCTGTGTGGTCTAATTCTATATTATTTAGATTACTACTAAATTAGAGTAATTAGATTTTCTTTCAAGTTTTTATTCTTTATTTTTCAGGGCTTTTCCTCGTTAAGACTGTTCCATTGCTAATAAGCAATGTCATGAATAGAAACACAATAATTTTAAAGCCTGTGGTATTCTTGAGAATACTGTATGTTCTGTACATGAAATGATTTTGGGCGGCAGAAATGAACGTGCTTTCTCAGTATTATTCTCACCATCAGGAACAGTGTGGGTGCGGAGGGAGAGCAAAAGTGAGAGAGAGAGAGAGAGAGTGAGAGAGAGAGAGAGAGAGAGAGCAAAGTGGACCTAGAGTTCGTTGTCAGCTCTGAGACACCTCATCATCACCTTAATGACTTTGGCATTTCCTCTCCTCATATCCTGCTCTCCTGTTGGAACAAGACTCTGCATGCTCTTGATTTAATACAGGCTTGTACGCAGTAAGCTGTGCACTGAACAGACCCTTTACCGCCAGCCCTCACGGTGTTGGACGGCGGGATCCCTCCCTCAGAACAATCAGGTGGAAGTCATTCACTTTTCGTAGACATTTCAGCAGACACATTTACTGAAGGTGTGTGCAGTTTAGATTGCCAGCTTGGCTCACAGTCTGGCCCTGTGCTGCTGATGGCTCAGCACTGGCAGACCAGCAAGCGAGCAAGTTAAAATAGCGCTCCCGACGGACTGCACAGAAGTGCTGCTAGAGACGTCTGGCTGCTGTCCTGCACTGTTCTCAGTGTCAGATTTTAATCAGTTCTTTCTTGTCACGCTTGCTTTTCTAAAAATTGGAGGGATTCCTTGGCTCGTACATTAGGACACTGCTGAATCCTAAGGGGATGTTAAAATTAGTCGTGCGGTGTGTGAGGAGAACGGTGGAGGAAGGAGGGCACATGAGTATGTGTTAAAATTTACACAAATTACCCTCAGGTTCTGGTTTGTGTGGCAGACAGACAGCACAGTGAAAGCCCATAGTGTGAGGCTGAGCAGCTTCCTTCTTTTCTTTTTCTCTCTCCCTCTTACTTTCTCTCTCTTTTTCTCTGCACAAAAAAGTTAAAAAAGGTATGCTCACCATCACCTCTCTCTCTCTCGTTCCAACCATCAGTTCAACCACCACCACCACCGTTATACACTATAAACACATCATTTACATAAACTAGGGAGATTTTATTTAATATGCAATCACTTTCACTAAGCACCCTTCTCTGATAAGTGGCTTCGGAGCCTATCACAGGAAAACTGCCACAAAGATGAAGAATTAACCCTGAACGAAATGCCAGTGCAATTTCTTTTTGATTCAATAGCACTAACGTTTACTGTCATATGTGCTTCAAGCAGCCACACACATATATATTTATATATGTATGGGAAGGTTGTACGTCCACTCAGAGCTCACGAGAACATTCAGCGAACATACATTTCCTGATCCTTGAAAATCAATGGATTACTTGTAGAATAGACACATCTATCTGTGGGAGTCCTGATTTGACTCGAACACAGCGGATTTATAGCTGTACTGCTAATATTCTGCTCCAGTAGGTGGTGTTAATGCACTAACCACCATAAACTCAAAGGAAGAGGAAATGATAATCTTGCAAAATGAGAGTATTTGTCAGGTACTTTTTGCAAAATGGAAGAGATAAATATTTTCCGCAAAAGCTATGGTTATTTTTGCAAGAATTTTTTTTTTTTAGATAATTTAACAGTTGTACGTTTTCCTAAATTGATTAAAAAATTTATTAAATAGCATTATCGATTGAGTCGCATTCATAGGAACTAAAGTCGTAGTAATAAAATTATCAGACGAGCATGCTTCAGAAAATAATAGGTAAAAGTCCTAACTTGCTATTGAGATTCAGTCAAACATGAGAAATGAGAAAATGATGTTTGCTTTTAAGCTACAAGTGTATGATTCAGTTGATCCTCTTCAAGCGGTTGCTGTTGACTGTTGTTTCTTTTCACTCAGCTGCATCATGGCTTGTGTGCTATTTGTTTCTAAAATGTACTGAAGTGCACATACATATCCCTAGCTCTGGTGCTGATTACACTGATTTGCTGCCTGGCTGAATTACTATTTTACTATGAGTGTAACAATCTGTCTAGCTCTCTAGCCATACTGTATGTCTGCTGGGATGCAGAGTGGATGGTGAAGGGTTCTTGGCTGGTAGCTTTCTGATGGAGGTCTTGCTGGAGGTTCCGCTGGAAGAAGAAAAAGGCTACATTCCTGTACAGTGCTGCATGAACCATGAACAAAGGGCATTGATTTTCCGTCTAGAGCTTTTCCTTTTCTTTTTCACTTCCCTATTTTTCCCTTTGTTTTGACTTTTCCCTGTCTTTCTATTGTCTTACACTAAATGGCATATAATCGCAGCCTTATGGAGAATGCACCCTTGGCTAAGTTGATTTCGGACTTGTTGACCCCTAGATGCCCTTGTGACTTTCATACGTCAGGTGTCTTCTTTTGCCTGTGGGGGTAAGTTTAGAAGAAAGGAGTGTAGACCACCTAGAGTGATAGCCGTGTTCAACACATCCGACCAGTCATGGCCGCAGAGGTTTTTTTTTTTTTTTTTTTTTTACGTGTGCTCTTTGTGCTCTCCATGGGGTGCATTGTACTGAGAAGGAGCTTTCTTCCTAAGGCACCATCACAAGGCCAAAATGGAAAAATGTGAATTTATTAAGTTCATACTACTTTATAGCCACATAAAGTTCTCAATGCGTCAATCATGTTGACACAACTTTCCTATCACACACATGATCATATGTTCACCAGGTCCGATTAGATCGCACCACGCCCTTACCAGACATATCACATACTTTCTATGGTGTCATTTGGTCCAGTTTGTTGGTATAAAAACCCGTTCATGCACAATGCTTTTCATCATCTTCGGCTGATGGTGTGAGGAATTGGATCCAGTATTTCCTGCATATCAAGTATATTAACACATGATATAGATGCGGTGATAACCTGCTGCATGCATGCCATAAACGTGGTAAGAATTGGAAGAACATAATATAAACTTTATGTTGTCTTCTATAACGTGGCATGGATCTACCATGGTCATAGCACAAGCCTGAAGAGGTTGTTGTGATGTAGCAACAACGCAGTGACATCCCAATGACAATTCAGTCAGAATCCTATCCTATCCTATTTACACTCTGTGCACTATTCTTGTAGTACATCCATGAAGTGCCTAAAGGGTGTTAGTTATATTCTTATATTATAACTGGTTAGTGCCATCGTTACTACGTCCTTATTAATTTCTTTCCGTGCCTTTCTTCTACCAGGCTTTTTTTTTTTTTTTAACATGTCAAGGGAGACAATACTAAGTCCTTACTAGTTTCTACAGCATTCCTGCCAACTTTCACAAGTTCTTACTGCATTCACTCAGACGGGCCTAACACACTGTCAGCAACGCACACTTTCCTTCAGTCTTACTAGTCATACATAAAAGGCCATAAAGGCATAAAGTTACAAAATTCAATTAGAAAAATACAAAATTTTACCTGGATTCCTCATCTGGGTTTGTAATAAGCTAAACTTTTTCCATGTTTTTTAATGAGCCTCAATTAATTCCGAAGAGTCATCTTTTTGAGCGGACTATGTTGTTTGAGCACATCAACCTTTTGATCTTAACGACTTTGGACGTGATCATTCCATTGGGAAATTACTGCTGCTCTTCATCCAGGACTTTAAAAGAAACCTCCTGTTTGTTAATTAACATCCAATCCGATAACCAAGACAGATTCAACAATACATAAAACCAATATCCTTTCTTTCTCCAACCTCGCATTCTTAGAATCGGGTTTTCAATTAAAAAGAGGGACTTGACTTCCTGACTTCCTCTTGATGTAGTGTGCCTTCATTTTGGGAAAGCCATCATGCTCGCGCCTGAACAGAGCTGATGAGTTCACATTACACCGAGCCGATCATACAGTCTCCTGATGAGCTCTGTGGCATGAGACAGCTTTCAAAAAGAACAAAAACACCATTAATAAACCTATTAAACACGAGGTATAAATAGTGCTTTTGTTTGGCTCGATTAATTCTGCCATGTCGACTGTGTCTGTGGAAAACTTTTGTTGTTTGCTACTTAGTCAACTTTGATAAAACTTTGACAATCATTGTTAACACTGTTAACACACATATTGTTTGACTTTAAATTCTTATGGCATGAATGAATCAACGTTTCAGTGCTGTGTCATTGAGCTCCATTCACTTGTCAATATAACAAAGCACTGTGATAGTCAAGTAAATGTTAAATCCTTGAAATCCCAGAGCACTGCAATGTGTTGTTGGTTGGGAATCCAGACGGGATTAGCAGGACATGAAATCATCACAGGGCTCAAAACACTTGCACAAAATTCACACTTACAAGCCGTTCTTTTCCAAATCTGTGGGGATAAGCTGCTTTTGAAGATAGAGAAGATAGAGAGAAGATGAGCACTTCATAATTCCTATAAAATAACCGAGCAGCAGCAGCAGTCAGTCTTACCAGAGATTAAGTTGAGACCCCTTTGGGGCCACAACTGAAACCCAGCCAAGTGATTTCGGACTGAGATTTGAAATTCAACACCTCTCAAGTC
Organism: Platyallabes tihoni; assembly: GCA_030068045.1. Lineage (NCBI taxonomy): Eukaryota > Metazoa > Chordata > Actinopteri > Siluriformes > Clariidae > Platyallabes > Platyallabes tihoni. Next base: position 12,736,180 of record JAQQZS010000012.1, read on the forward strand.
CCAGGTCCAGACTAATGTTCGAACCAGACCCATCAGGACACAGATGTGACCGCAGGTCAGGCCCCCGGACCCCAGCATCAGAATGCATAAAATCATGAAGGTACAGGTTGAGAGTTTCAGTTAATGTTCACATCATTCATTTAGAGTGGCGGGAAAATCACATATTTTATGATCTCATGTATGCCTATTGGGAGCAAAGGCTAGCCTCTTTGGTCCGATCCCATAGAAAAGCCAATGTAACACAAGTTGGTGAAAAATGTTGATCCTGGCTATGATAAAAATTTATCAGAGCACTCAGTACATCACAACTTGTGGTGTATGAGGCTTAACAGGCAAAGAGTTCAAGGTTGTTGTTTCAGCCTCCAAATTCCCCAGATCTCAATCCGATCAAGCATCCGTGGCTTGAGCTGGACAAAAAAATCTGATCCATGGAGGCCCACCTTTCAACTTTTAAGGGATCCCACAGTACAGTACATCTTCAGAGGTCTTGTGGGCTCATGCACAAAGGAGACAGAGCTATAGGGAACTTTTATTGGGCAAAAATGTTTTAATGTTATGGCTGATTGATGTAAAAGCAAAAAATAAATGACTTTCCCCATGTGATGACTATGACCCTGCTAGAAAATCACACACTCACACTCTATACTGCTTATCTGTATATGGTCATGGGAGGCCTGGAGCCTGTGCAAGTGGACACCAGGTATGAGGCGGGGTACACCCTGGAATGGGGTACTAATCCATCCAGGGGCATACACACACTGATATACTCACAAACGCATCTGAGCCTAATTTGCATGTCTTTGGACTGTGGGAGGAAACTGGAATACCCGGAGGAAACCTACAGTACCAAGCACATGGAGAAGATGGACACACACAGACCTATAGTACACAAACCTATAGTATACCAGGGCCCAAGTTACTAATATCAAGGCCAGGTTTATACAAGCTTGAGTTCTCAAGACTAAAAGTATCATTCTTACAGGAGCCAAGTGTAAGAATTGGTTCTCCAGGAACCAAGGATGCAGTCTCCAAAAGCTGCTTTTTGGACTGTAATAAAGCTCAGCTGGATTTTCTCCACACTGATCTTGTGTTCATATGATTGCATACATAGGGGGTAGGGTGGGGTGTTCTGCAGAAGAATAAAATGACTGGAAAACAGAATTATGGGTGATAAAACAGTAAACAGAAAAGAAATGAATGTTATGAAAGGCTCAGGATGTGTTACATCAGGCGTGTCAAACTCATTTTCGGAAACGGGCTACGTTAGACTTAGCAAGATCGCTTAAGCAGGCGGATAACACATCAATAATGGTAAATGTGTTTGTTTATGAGGATTTACCTTAATGGTGCATTATGCCAGTGCTGTTTTTGTGTTTGTGTTGGGGGGGGCGGGTGTCTATATACAGTAGTTTGCAAAATAAATTGAGAAAAAGTCAGTGCGTAAGTATTCACATCCCCCGAAAAGACACATGGTTATAGCACAACAGTTTTAGCTTGCTAATGATGAAGTACTTGTCTTTAACACATTTTGTCAGGCTGAGTTTATGGCCCGAGTCTCCATAAGGTATTGCATGACATTCAGACAATGTGATGATGAAATATCATGAGGCAGCTGAAAGGAAGAAACTTAAGCAGACATGAAAGTTGTTAAAGCCTGTCCTGTTTAGTATCAGAAGATTGAGATGTGGAATGATGGATGGTATGGTGTGATAGTGCAGGTAGTTGCTTTGAAGTTGATGGATCGCTATATTGCAATGGCTGATATTTTTAAACCTATTATGTCTGTACTTTATTGCTAAACTGCTGATTCTGTTTGATGACTCATTTTTATATTTTTTGCTTTAAAATAGGAGAGTTAAATTTTTTTTAATATTAGGCTTGGCTAGTTCACGCCAACGGTCAATAATCAGCATCATGCCATTTCACATACACTATACAGTATATATAGTGTATACATCACTGGCCATGTCATTGGGTATACCTGTTAAACTGCATATAAATGAAATATCTAATGGCAGCAACTTAGTACATTTAAGCCAGTCAGGAACAGGAAACCGAGGCTACAGCTCTCATTAATTTGCCAGAATTGCACAATAGATTATTGGAGAATGTTGCCTGGTCTGATGAGTTTCGATTTCTGCTGTGACGTTAGGATTGTTGGGTCAGAATTTGGCATAAACAACTTGAAAGCATGGATTCATCCTGCCTTGTATAAATAGTTCAGGCTGCAGCTGGTGGTGTAATGATATGAGGGACATTTTTTCGCACAGTTTTGGCCCTTCGTCCCAACTGAGTGTCATTTACTACCTGAGTATTGGTGCTGACTATGACCATCCCTTTATGACCACAGGATACTGTGTCCTGTCACAAAGCTAAAATAATCTCAATCTGGATTCTTGAACATGATAATGAGTTCACTGTACTCAAATGGCTTCCGCAGCCACCAGATCTCAATCCAATAGAGTATGTTTGGAATGCGGTGGAACAGGAGATTCTCATCATGGATGTGCTATCGACAAATCTACATCAACTGTATGATACGGTCTTGTCAGTATGGACCAAAATCTTCAATCTTGAAGAATGCTAAATGTATGCCATGACGAATTAAGACAAAAACCAATACCTAGCATGGTATACCTAACGAAGTGGCTGGTGAATGTAAGTAAGTATTGCTGAATAAGCATCAATTCATACCGCCACATTTTGAAATTTGAGGAGAGTGTAAGTTATTATAACAGCAATGGGAAGACCAAGGCAATGTTAACACCCATGGATTTGAATTTGGCCCATATAAAGGAGAAGGTGCACATACTTTTGGCCATATAGTGTGTCTACATACCTCATCAATCATTTCACAATTGGAATTCTTTTAACCAGAATACATGGAAAAATGAACAGATCATCATCTTTTTCTTTATTATTATTATTTTTGGGTGGGGAACAGGTGCACATACATGGCACACACATGTAGCCCAGCCCTGACACAATGTATTCAAATCAGCTCCCTCATAAATTATTCATGCTTCTATAATGATGCATTATTTTTGCTGATGCAGACTTGGTGGCATTAAAAATAGATCTGAGTGCAGCAGGTGGCAGAAGCCCTGCTGAGCTCTGTTTTGACTGCTGTTTTACCCGCCATTGTGCCCCAACGTCGCGCAAGCCTAAGATGCTCAACATTGCGTCTTGCTGGAGGCCATTTTTGTGAGTCTCATTTCGCAGTTTTTGTCCCAAGATAGTGTTGCATGGACGGACTCATATCTAGACTGCTCACGACCAGCTATGAGGCTTATGCTCACTTTCCCCCAGTGGAGTTAATCAGATTTTTGAGGTGGTTTGTGCATACATTTGAATGTCAATGAGAGAATCCTGACAGCTACATGCACAGACAGGCAAATGTTTATTTGTGACCACTAGCATGCGACAAACCGTGCCACCTACAGTACTGCAAGCTGGCCCCTATCCCTTGGGCGTCTTGTAAGGGAAGACACTGTCTTCGTCTGCTGCCTGTTAAAAAAAAAAAAACACCCTGCAGGAAATGTAAGAAGATGGTGGGACAGAGTGGTGCTGTGGTGTTGGAGGACAGGGTAACAAAATGGTAGTGTGTATGATTCCAAATCATTCTACTTCTTCCTGTTTTTCTAAAAACTAGTATATAAAACATCTCATTTTGGAGTCAACAAACCAATTTAATACATTAAAACACAACCAGATTGCTAGGTAACATCTGCCTAACTAACTATAATAAACTGTGGAGTAAATTCAAATCGTTAACAGCTTTGTCGTGGTCAGGGCTGTAGTCGATGCAGAGTCTGTCCCAGGAGCACAGGGTGTTGGACAGGAATACATCTTTAATAGGTTGCTGAGCCGTCATGGAGCACCTGCGGCAATTTAGAAAAGCCAGTCCACCTTCTGGCAGGAGGAAGGAAACCGGAGACACCGAAGGAAATCCACATGGACGCAGCGAGAACGTGAAGCTCCAAGCAGACAGCAACCTGAGGCAACAATGCTGCTTAGCCAGCATAGTGTCAGATAAGATCACCGTGTTCTTTAAAAGCTGGTCTGAACAGACTGAGAAGGATAGCTTTCTAATATTCTGTCTTACAAGTCACTATCCCTGGACAGACTGCCAGTCCATTGCAGGGCACACACACTCACGTACAAGCTGTGGACAACCAGGAAGCACATATTAGCCTAATCCGCATGTCCGAAACCGGAGTAGCTGGAGGAAACTCACCCAGCACAGGGAGAACATGCAAACTCCAAATGCACTCACAAACCCTTGACCCTAGAGGTGAGGGGCCACCATGATAACCACACCACCACCATCTTACAAGTGAGACAGTCCTGAAGTGCTGCCTACCTAGGAAGGACCTTCCTCCCTGGTTCTCTAGAGGAAAATGAAGGATTAAAGAGGATCCCCATAAAACTCTCCAGACCTCCGCAGGCACTGATTTATGAAGTCATTGTCAGGCGGTTACTTTAACCTTTGACACCTCTATAAAGGGTAGGAGTCTGTGTTGGGAGTGTTGGGAATTCCTGGTGAAGGCAGACAGACCATGTGTCAATCTGTGCTAGTGTGAAGGCATGTACGTGTGTGTCAGTGTATGAATATGTGTTTCTGTTTGTGTGTGTGTGTGTCAGTGTGGTGTGTTCCTGGTGGTAGCAGGCAGCAGATGTTTGCCTCGGTACAGATTAGGGCAGAAGGCCCTGGTGGCTCCCTGGCATCGGTTGGCGCAGTTGTGTAACTGTGGTGACAGCAGCAGCATAATTGAGTCACTGAGGACATGACATGCCTGTGCTATCACTTCCTCTCTCATCACTAATGCAGCCCTAATCGCCTTGGCCTTGTTGCACAAAAACTGAACTCCAATTCATCATCTCGAGTGACTGATGAGCATCCTGAGATCAACCATGTTTCTTAATATTCGAAGTGACATCTTGAGCATGCCGGTAGAAATTCTCATGAAACCTATGGGATGAGATATTTTTGATTACAAAAAGATTTTTTTTTTAGACACAAGGTGGTGGACAGTTCATGGTTGAAAATGATTCCTCATGCTCCCAGAACCATTCCACCACAATTTAAGGTCTGGAATATGCGTGAACCATTGGGGAAGATAAACTCTATAGATGTGATAACCTGATCATTCAGTTCATTCATTTAGTCAGCTGACTTTTTATTGCTGCATAATGTTGCTGAGCCTAGACTTGACCAACTGAAGCAACCTCAGATCATAATACAGCCTCCAGAGGCTTGTACAGTGGCCACTAAGCATGATGGGTGCATCACTTCATACCCATCCCTTCTTACTCTGATGCACCCATCGCTCTGGAATAGGGTCAATCTGAAATTAGCAGACCACATGACCTTTTTCCATTACTCCAAAGTCAAAATCTTTAGCCTTTTTCTGATTAGTCTTAGTAAAAAGTGGTTTTCTTATAGACACAGCTGTTTAGCCCCAATCCTATGATGCTCTTACTTTTACTATGGAACATAGCTGTTTTTATTTACACACATTTTTTTAATTATGCAATTTCACCAAATGTTTGAGTGATCTTTATTCATGATGTTTTTCTGGCCACATTTCTTCCAAAAAGTTGATGATTCATCACTATCCATATCAGCAGAAATCAAACATCATGCAGCGGATGAATCAGACCATCAGTATTCTGCTTTTCTCTGCATATTCACCATTTGCAGCAAAACAAGTTGAGTACACACTGTGTTTCAAAATTTCAAAATGTCGGGAATCACTGAACCACTCAACACTACACAACTTAAATCATTTTTAATCTATATCTAGTGCTTAAAACTCTAGCACTAGAAATTGTGCTAAACCCCATGTTGTATACTCTAAGCTCTAAAGACAATCCCATCATCCGCTATAAACAGATGATGGATGCATGACATGTATTTCTAAAGTGTATAACCCAGTATAAGAGCATTACCTAGTTAGTCACTACGTTGCCATTTTTATATTGTTCCGTCATGACTAAGTTTTGCGAACGCTCTCGTCCGCTGTATCTCCGGAGCACTTGTGTGCGTCACAAACGGAGTAGCCCTCACCCCAAACGCTCTGACTCAAAGAGCAGTTCGAGCTTTTGAAGATGCCTGCTAGCAACTCTTCTGTAGCGCACCACCATGGATTTCTGCCTGCCGAGAGAGAGCTGCTGCTTTTTTGAGGCTCAGGGAAAAATTTTAAATCTTCATGATTAAAGTTTAGAAGTTTATCACATCCTCTGTGTTTCTGAGTTGCGTAACCATGTCTCATCTGGAGAGACATTGCTGTGTAGATAGGGATGAGAAAATTGTAATGAGAAAGAGGGAAAGCTCTCACAGTATATGACAGAAGGTAAAATGTGTTCATCCAGACTAAAAAAAAATGATGGGAAGGGAATGATGTTGCTTCACTGAATGATCGCCATGAAAATGGAGTTTTGGCTGCATTGTGTTTATGGACCCCTGGGGTTTATACTGTAGTTTCAAATTATATACCTCTAAAATATACGAGTGACGTTCAAGTCAAATCAGGACTTGTGACTGTGTTCGATCAGTTATGAGCCTTTATTTCTCTCCATAATCCCCCTGCTACACTAATGCACTTATCCTAGTGTTAAACGGGTAGCGATACAGATGACGGCACTGTATGCACTAACTACTCGTGATCCACCGTGACCCAGACCAGGACAATGCAATTACAGTAGTAATGACGACTGAATGTATAATAAAAAGTAAAGATGTCATTATATAATGATGTTTCACTTGTGCTTGGATACCATCAGGGTAGTTTTCTCATTGTCACTGCTGAAATGCTGGCCTCGCGGGAGCACCTTTCTTTTAACAGAAAAAAAATAAATAAACCTGGTTTGATCAACATACTGTTTTTGTAGGACAATGCACAACCTCATACTGCCAAATGAACCACTTGCACATCACAAAAACTCAGCTGGGAGTTAGTCCCATATCCCCTGTATACAGTAGTTCTGGCCCCGCTTCAAGTGATTTTCACAGGTTTGGGTCATTAAAGGAGTTCCCAAGAGGCCAGTGTTTCAGCTGTGAAGCAGGCAGTCTGATCATGATTCTGGTATACTGAAAAAAACTTTCTACCTTGATGGTATCCAGGCACTTAGGGATAAGTGCATGAGTGTAGCAGGGGATTATATAGATAAATAAAGATTTTTACTCTAACTGTATTCTTACATAACTGTGTTCTGTTATTCTGCACTATTAAAAGTCCTGGTCTGACCAAGAAAAACAAGGCATTTGACCCTGTTTGGATCAATTCCAAAATCGAACCAGTTTATCGGCTGCTTACAGTGATGATTCCAAATAAATTCTTCAAACCTTCAAATACTTGTTCTTGACCAATTGCACTAACGAGAATCTCTGATGGAGAACACACATACAAACTGAACACATAAAGCCTCCACCCCCTAGTGGCAAAGACATAAAAAGGGTGCTCGGTGGCTATCGTTTTTGCATCACTGGATCAGGTTCAATTCCCGGCCAAGTTCGATTTCCATCTCTGTGTGCATGAAGTTTGCATGTTCTCCCTGTGCTTGGTGGGTTTCCTCCGGGTACTCCGGTTTCCTCCCACAGTCCAAAGACATGTAGATTAGGCTAATATTTGTTCCCAAATTACCCATAGTGTGTGAATGAGTGTGTGTATGTGTGTGTGCCCTGCGATGGATTGGCACCCTGTCCAGGGTATACCCCGCCTCGTGCCCTAAGTCTCCTGGGATAGGCTCCAGGCTCCCCACGACCCTGTGTACAGGATAAAGCGGTATAGACGATGAGTGGGAGAGTGAGATAAGGCCACTACTATAATAAATAATAATCTGTAGTTCAGGAGCACTACCAGTTACATGAGCTGGTCAAAATGTGGACAAGGCATCTGGTTAGTGATTTAGCTGAGCTGGTAAACTGTACCCGTTCAGGCATAAAAACGGTATGCATAAAATGGTGCGGTTCAAATTTTCCCTTTTGTGAATTCTAAATCAGTTCTTTTTCTAGCAGCCTGTTTTTTTTTGTTTTTTTTAACCAATGTTTCCAGGGGAAATATGGTACCATCCAATCTAAACTTGTCCACTTCCAGTTTAAAGATAGAAATTTTAATTATTGATGCACCATAGATCAGAATTTTCAGCTTGATCAGCCATGACCAATCAGCCCCAGCCCTGAGCACACACTCCTGAGTCGTGCAATAGAAAACTCTTGCCCTGTTATCCAGTCATTGCAAAGTCGAATTCCTAACTGATACTACAATATGCTGTATTACGTATCTGTGCATTATGCACATGACGGTGCATGAGCAGCAGTTTAAAAATGAGGTTGATTGGCATCCCGTGTCTCAGAGGAAGCACTTGATAGGAATCACACTCCCTAGTTGGTAGCTGTTCCCTTGCTTAAGTTATTTTTTGTATATATTTTTATATATAATATTAAAGAAAACTTAGCTTCTAAAAATGTTATCAATGCGTATGCAGTGAGGTATAATTCCTAAAAAGAAAAAAAAATGGAATTTGTCAAAATCTGTATTTTCCACCTTTGCTCAAAGTGTAAATAAAATGTAAAGATGTCATTATGTCATTTCATAATACATAATTCATACTTTCAACACATGAAAATAACAATAGATAGGAAAAAGTCAATTACTTGGTCTCTTCTTCCCAATACTGGTTTCTGGACAATATGGAGCTGTTCCCTCACAGGGCTTGGAAATGTGTGAATGTGTGTTTGTAAGTTATAGATTATTGATCCACTCTCTCATTGATCTGTTGATCTTGTCTCTCCCGCACTCTATCACAGAGCTCCAACACCCTACACTTTCTGTCCGGCTTTGAGGTGATGCCTGAGAATCTTCAGATTGTATCTTTGAAGCAGGAAAACCTTTATTAGGTAAAAGAAAACAGGAAAAAATGAAGAGAGAAATGAAAGAAAATGCAAAAGGGAATACCTGCTACATGTAACATTTTATATTCCTATCTAAACAGGTCAGTATGTAAGCTTTTAAAACTGACACACTAGACCTGTAGATCATTTTTCAAGGAGTATTTTACAAATGTATGTCTGTATTCATGTGCTCTTGCTTCTTGAAAACGGAATTGAATATGGACTGTCCAGCAGACTGTTACAATCAGCTCACTGCAGTTCATGTGCTGTTTCTCTCTCTCTCTCTCTCTCTCTCTCTCTCTCTCTCTCTCTCTTTCATTTATCACCACTTTCTTAATCACTGTGTCCTGATTCTGTACCGCACTAGTAAATCCATACTGACATTCTTATAGCCTTTTGTCCTTCACAATGTTGCTAAACTGATAATCTTTCTCTTTCAATGTATTTTGAACTGTTGGATGGTTTACCTGGGTCGTGTTTTGGGTGGCCTCTAAATGTGTGATATTTTTTATACAGTTAAACCTCAGTTTGCGAGTGTTCCGCAAAGATTTTTAATAAATTTTGTCTTGGAAAGCGAATAAGTCTTGGTTTACGAGTACCGAGTATCATGCATCACGCATGCGCTTCTTGTTTTGACGCCGAGCGTCACGTGATCACAACTGAGCCAACGGTTT
>JAQQZS010000012.1:12748905-12759341 GCA_030068045.1 Platyallabes tihoni
TCCTGGGATAGGCTCCAGGTCCCCCGCGACCCTGATCACAGGATAAAGCGGTATAGAAGATGAATGAATGAATGAAGATTGTTGGTGTGCCTTGTGATTTTTTTTTTTTCAATTAAAAATGTACCTTGGCTCAAAAAAGGTTGAAAAACACTGGTCTAGTGGGTCATGTCTTGTGTGTCTTCAAAATGTGTGATATTTTTCTTTCTTTGTTCATATATACAGTATCGTAACACCTAGACGGTTTTTCATACCTATTATCTTTTTAGCTCATCCAAAAAATGACAAAGCCTTAAAAAATGACCAGAGGTTCTATAGTCAAACTACAATAAAGGTTTAGTTTCATGCTTTTTAGTTTCTTTGGAGAGAGCTCACTGTTTTGGAGCTCACTGAATGCCCAAGTCTGAAAGGCATGGTTTGCTTTTGATATATAATGGATAATGTAGAAATTGCACCATGTGAAGGGGGTTTTTCCTATGCTGCCACATAAATGTCATGTGTACAAAATGTATAACAACGTTCCGAGAGTGCAAATATTTTAGATGTCCTCATGAAGGTCTGTTTGTTGTGGCATTTTCATTCTTTATAATTCATTTTCTGTCTTTAAAAAAAAATGTCTTTACTATATGCATTTTCCACAGCCTTGCCAAGCATCTGAACATTAGAGATTAGAGCAATTAGAGCAACCACAGTGACTTTAATGAAAACTTTTAATCTGTGCTTCTGAATTTCTTCTCTCCTAGCTATTTATGCTCAGGGTCAGAGATGAGGGAAGATACACAGAGATTTGAGCTTACACGGCTGCAGTGTTTGTGTTCCCAATGGCAAGACAAGACATGGCGTTCTACAATGGCATACACACACATATGCAAAAAAACCCCTCTCAATTTAAATGTAAGCTGCCTGAAGCTCATAGTAACACCAGCACACCATGATTCTCCTAATTAAATGGACATTAGATCATGGTCCTTTAGATGAAGCATTTGAGTCAATCCAGGTTAAGACTTTTGCTCAAGGACATAGCAGCAGGGTGGAGTAGAATTGAAGGTGGTGATGTCAGCAGCCGTTCTTACCACGCTTCAAATCCCTCAGCGCCCTAAGGTTCTTAGGCTTGGAATTGTCTCACGCAGTGCTGAGCATCTTCTTTAGCCCAGTCTGTCTCAGCAGGGGAAGGACACACTCAGCCAGATCAGTCATGCAGTCCGATTCCTCCATGCTGTTCTGATCCTCTTTGCTTCCTCAAACAGAGCAGGGTAGTGTCTACGCGAGGTAGTGAGATGTGTGTGTCTGTGCATGTGGGTGTGTATGGGTGTTGGAGTGTGTGAATGAAAATCCAAGTTTGTCCTGTGCAAAGTTATATCTGCTATAGAAAAGACAATGATGGTGTCACACAGTTGGTAGGAGTTACACCAAAGTGAGTCACTTTTAATGTGGATAATGCTTATTATGGACTGTTATGGAGACCTATTGGCAAACCAACGGATACTTTCACTGACTGACCGAGCCTGATTGGCTGAGGAACGCCCCATGAAGGAAAAACAGCAAGACTAATAAGGGTTAAGGTTACGCGTATGGGGGTCGATGCTCTTACTTTTAAAACCTCATCAATATGTTAGAGAAATCCACAATGCTGTGCACAAAACCAACATCGAAGGCTTGAGCAGAGAGGATATGCTAAGAAATCAAGAATTCATTCCTCTTCTGGAAGAGCATTATCCTGGTCAGTGTTTGGTGGATCCGAAGTCTCTCCTAGGAATTTCCAGGGTCATAAGGTCGGAATACATCATACAATATACTCATACACACCGAGAATCACCAACCTACCTACAAGCATGTTTTTGGGAGGTGAAAGGAGTCTCACCTGGAAACAGAGAGAAGATGAAAGACTTGACGGAGTCTTTCCACGGACAGGAACCAGGAGGTCAGGAGTCCAGGAGCATCACCATGCAATTCCTAACCAAAACAAAAGCAAAACCGGTCACTTTGGGAATGGGTTCATGCCATCCTGTATGTTCTGCCTTTCATCCATTGTGACAGATATGTGCAAGTATGCTGCCACTTAACTGAACTTGTTCACAGATTTGCAGCTACAGTATATGAATGAGCACTTGTAGTACACCTATAGTATAGACTTAGATTTTATTAATAAACTAGTATCTTAATGAAGCCTGCCAACACTGGGTGAAATTGGGTAGTGGAGAGCAGAGAATGGTTGGGTTATTTTCAGTATTTTCAGTAATTGCTATTTTGACGTGAACAATATTCTGGAATATCTGAGCAATGGATTGTTTTTGGGCAAATCTGGGCTTGCCTAATTGTTTGGAATTGTGTTAGCCAATTATATTAGCATCTCATAATGCACTCAGGATTATGGTAAGCTTGTGGAAGTGTACTACCAACACAGTAATGTAAATACAAAGTGATTGTAATGCAATTATAATACAGCTCAAACATTTCCACATGGTAATAAAGTACAATCAGTGTTTTAATCACAAAAGCTCAGCATACACTACATTTTGATACTGCTTTTTCATGGTCGATCGAGGCGAATGTTTATCAGTGGTTCTGATTAACCCTTGAACTGGTGAATGTCTTCTAAACCCTAATGACCTTACTGGTCCACCTCAAACACAGTCATCTACGGCTTGATTCTCTTACACATTTCCTCTTCTTCAAACGCATTTTCCCTTCCTTCCTCATAAAGAAGACAAACACAAAGATGTGTGCATCTGAGTGTGTTTGCACAGACTGATATTGTGCTTGGTGGGGTGTAGTCTCTACACTTCATTATCCACATGTACTGTATGTCTCTTCATCCTCTATTGCTCTGAATCATAGCACTTTTTTCTCTACGCTGCCTTTTTTTTGTGTGTTTCCCGCAACACATGCGTATGTCTGAGGTAATTATAAAGATATGAAATATTCATTATCTAGTTTAGCACAGGCGTTGAACTCTCCCTGTGTACCCGCTGATTTAAGCTCTTTGGGCCTAGGTGAGGCAAGCTAAAAAAATCTTTGCAGCAGCTTTTACCAATGCTGAAAAAACGCTTGCTCAACATTTGTAGAGAAAGTGGAAGGCTTTCAGGATAAAGATTTTTGTCTGGAAAAGTCCTTGGATGTGTACTCTGCTGTGCGCATGTTTATGTGTCTGTTAGAGGTGTATGAGGCCAGAAATTCAACACCTTAAACACTGCAGCATGGAGTCAAGTTGTCTTCATAAATGCATTTTTTTTTTTTTTTTTTTTTGGTAAAGATAGCCATTGTCATAAAGTATTTTTACACAAATTAAAATGTGGAATTTTTGGGAAAGCTGTTAGTGGAAAAGGAAAACTTTGGTTTGAGGAACAAACCTTAGAAAGGGCACCTGTCGTCCTCTGTCTAGGTGACACCTAATCATACGATTGTAAACCACTGCTCATCTATTGCTGCATAATACTAAAGAAGTTTGCACTTGCTTTTACATTTATGTAACACTCATTATGAGCATGAATGTCATGGCAATGTTGGTCTTTCCGTGATTTCTTTGAACTGCTCTTCTTCTCAGGCAGAACGATGTACAGTCTACATTTTTAATTAAATCAAACGACAGTAAGTTCCCTACATGTGAACTTTCAAATATACGAACATGCATTCGCGCATGTTCAATATCGGAAGTTAGATCACATGGTAATGAATCTGGTACTGCTAAGAAGCGCCAAGTAATAACGATGGAGACAAAAGTGAAAATAATTGAGAGAATGGAGCGAGGTGAAAAGATGGCAGACATCGTTATTTTAACATTAATCACTCAACCTTTGGCACTATTCGAAAATGTTAAATACTGTATATAGCCAATGTATTACTATCCTAGTTTGTTGGACTTGCGAAACAAATTGGACTTACGAAACAAACTCTCGGACTCATCCGTATGTAGGGGACATATTGTCAGTCCATGGACCTCTCTTTTACAATTAGAGCCTGAAGAATCCTTGCATCGTCATCTTGGAATACACCCGTGGCATCAGGGAAGAAAAAATACATTGATAGAAAATTGTAATTTTGTATATAATCAGGTAGTCAGCTGACCTCCTTTTTTTGGGCAAATAACATTGTTGAACCTAGACATGACTAACTGAAGCAACCACAGATCATAACACTGCCCCAAAAGACTTGTACAGTAGGCACTAGGCATGATGTGTGCATCACTACATCTACCTCTCTTCTTATCCTAATACATCCATCACTCTGGAACAGAGTAAATCTGGACTCCACATGACCTTTTTCCAATGCTCTCTAGCAGATTAACGCCTTTTTTCAGATTAGTGTCACAGATACAGTAAGTCATTTTCTTCAGGCTATACAGTCGTTTAGTTGTTTTAATCATAATTGAGTTCCACTGTTGTTTTTTTACAATTTGATTTCCCATCTTGCTCATTTAGGATGTTTTTCCGAACACATTTCCTCCTTAAAGATGATGCGTCACCACTATGCTTCCAGGTTTAATAATACATTTTACAGTTCTCAACTCAATTTTAGTAGTTTCAGCAGTCCCATTAGTTGTTTTCTTTGCATGATGCAGGACAATCATTTGGCCATTGTAACATCTTTGCAAAGACCACAGAACCATTCTGACATGGTTATTTAACAAATTAGAAGCTACTCAATGCATCAGTTAGGGTTAAATAACTTGTAACTGAACCATGGTAATCACTGCAGTAAGGCTCCTACTGTAACTATTTGCTTGGTTAAATCCAAGTGGTGACTTTTATTTTAGCTCATCAGTGTATAACCGCACACTCTCCACAATCAATTCAGTGGAGTTAATGCGGTGTCTTTTAATTTGCCAAGAACAAAACCTCTCAACATCCTGTTTGTAATTGTGATAAACTACAGTATAGCTGGTAGCTGGGCGAACATAAAAAGGGTTTGTTTGTCAGCACTGGATTGACTAAGACACAGTACAATGTGAAAGTCCAAGGAGAAAGAAGCCCCTGCATCTGCCCAAAATCAACACATTTAAACTTGACCTTGAACTTGAAGTTTGCAGCTGACCAAAGAAAAAGCCTTGCAAGGGAACATTTTATCCAGTGGTTTGTTTGAAAGAATAAACATCGGGCATTCAAATCCAAGGACACTGCATGATCTGGTAGTTTAATTCTTTGGGGCTTTCTTGGTGCCAGCGGAACTGGTTCTTTTCTCATTGTCGAATGGATAAAGCAGGCTAACTTTAAGCTTTCGGTGCCTCAACACTATAAAATATTTGTGAACAAATGTAATGGAACATTACCAATTGTGCAAAAAGACCAGGCAAAAATATATAGCCAGAATTTAGCTTGATGCTTGTTTTTGGCTAGAATAAGAGCTCAAGGAGAATAGAGATCTTGTGTATTGCCAATGTTATTGCTGCATGAATAATCCTAGTTGTAATATTCACCTTTATCACAGTAAAGCTTTTTATGGCCCATAATGATTACAGCAGCAGTCAGTAGTATGCAGGTGAGAGTATTCACTAAAGCAAGTGTCAGCATGGGGATAAACCTTTGAGAAGTACACATCTTTATTTTACATGTGGCACCATCAGCAACAGTAGAAGGTATACTGTGCTATTATAAACCAAGTTGAATGATATGTGAGGAATGCATTTATGAAATTCTACCTATCTAAATCCTACAGAAGTGTTCGCTATAATGCTTTATTGATTACCCTTTTAACTTTTGGCTTTGCTCTTTTTCCTCAGGCCTGGTGAAGCTGGGAATACACTGTGTAACGTGTCAGAAAGTTGCTATAAAGATCGTCAACCGAGAGAAACTCAGCGAATCTGTCTTAATGAAGGTAAGCCCTGCACAATTCTCCCAACAGAGGAAAAAGTCAATAAAGGCTAAACGGATAAAGGATATGAAGCATGATGTTTTTTTTGGCCTTGGTTAGATTGTGGCTATTGGATTTTTGTTACAGTCACACTATACCTGAAGTAGTGTGTAGACTAGAAACCAGAAACCAGGAAGCATAAAGATGTGGGCATGGGATGTTTATATTCTCATGCGGACTGATCAGGTGGTCAGAAAAATACAGGTAGAATGCAGAGATTTTACATATGCCAGTCAAACGACACTCTTTTACATGCATGACCACACAGATTCCTGTGATTGGTTTCACACTATCCCAGCAATCACTTTTCTGTTGCATTTGTCAGAACTTCATATAAAACCCCATGTCTAACCCATTTCTACCAAGGTTGATTGATTGTGAATGTTTTTCTAGCTCACATGTATTTCCAGATGTTTGATGTCAGAATGAAATAGAAAGGTTTCCATGAATGGCTGGTTTAATCCATTCTGATAACTCTGATTTCTACGTAACCACTGAGTGCACAGCCGCTGTGCCGTACACAGATCCGAAATGTACTGCTATGACATGAAGGAGTCCAGGCATCCACAACAACGTGCTGGGTGAATCTCAAATACGAACATGAATTAACATAACATTAATCTTAACACTCATATCTAAGGCAAATTACAGATTTACTGTATAAGCATGATTTTGGTCCCTTTTTGGAAATGGAGGGGGTTAGTCCGTTATGGAAACAAGCTCTAATTAAATTTCCCTAGATCAGCACAAGATAAACAAAATCCTTTGGAAACAAATACTTTTTATGCATTAGTGAATTCAAAATCCCATTCAACTGACTTGACTAAGCTGCTTGTTATAGTGTGCATTAAAATCTTTTCTTTGTTTAGAATTAGGTGAGAACTGAAATAACTGCAGTCACAGTGGCTACGAGTGTGGGTGGGAGTGGGATTAAAAAATCTTTTAAAATCTGATTGAAAAAGTATAATCTGGTGTTAGAGGAAGGAACTTGCAGCAGGGAATTTCCAGGTCTGGGGTTTAGGATGAGGCTGTTAAGATTTCCCAGGTGTGTTACTCATCATAATCCATCTACTCAGAGGATTGGTAGTGTCACCTCTCTCTCTCAGTTTGTGCCTGTTCTGTTTCTTTCTGGTCTGTCCTCATCTTTCCCCGTCCACACACTTGTACTCCTGAAGTGGGCAATAAAAATGTGTGAATTTAAGAACACAGGAATGGCACCTCTAAATTTGCTGCATTATTTATGGTGTGTAAAATGAGACCCCTGCCGAAGCTCAGTCCATTATTAGCTCTTCAGATGGAAGTGGCCTTGGGAACGCGGTGAGTGAAATTGAGGGCGCAGTAACCTGATTAAGGATAATTGTCTTCCACAGGAGACATATAAAATAATGGGTTTTGTATTATTGGGTAATAGAGCCTCGTAGTGAGTCATCCAGTGGTTTGTTTAAAAACCCTTATTTCGTGGTTGGGTTATTAGTCAACCTTGCAGCGGTTGCAGCGGAACCTCTGTTTCCTCCATCCAGTGTTTAATTCCGGGCTGAACGGTCATGGGAACACAGTACATTTGCAGTACTGTAGTTCTTCGGATTCACACTAAGGGAATCTGGAAAATGTTTCATTCTATTCTATTCTTTCAAAGTAGTTTGTGCTGTTTGAGGTCTAAAGTGGAATGTAATGGATTTATCATTGCATCATGATACAGTACAATCACGATAGTAAAGAATTTTTCATTGCTTCAAATAATAATAAAAAGCATTTTATATCTATTTCCTTCTACTATAAAAACGGTATTAAATTCTCAAACACTACTTTCAAAGTGGTGCTAAATTCTCAAATCCGCTTAGTCAGAATGAGTCGATTAATTACTGTAACAGCAGCGCTGACATTTGTCGCTGCTGTAAGGCAAGTCGCAGATTCTGCACAGTTATGTGGATACATTTTATGCAGCAACCTGTGACTCCATGGTTTAATTTGCTTCCTGAATAAATTCACAGAACTACTGCATTGTACGATTGCTTTAAGCTTATAATATGCAAGCAGTGTGTTTTTATCATGGATGACCTACAGTATGTTCAGAAATACCTACTTGTCAAAAAGAGGCACTTCAGGGATAATTTTTTAAACTCTTGTCACTCTGCCAATTACATGTAATGAGGCTTTGGGCAGGTTTATTATTATACAGAGTGTTACATCCTCAAGATTCCTTGTAATATTTCATTAGTTACTGTTGAGAGGCATCCAGAATTATGTTTTTATTCTAGTTTATAGCTCAGACATTTTATTGTATGTATAGTAAGTGACATTGTTAATTTTATGTTGTATCTCAACAAAATTAAATGATGTGGAAAGGGGACTTTTTCATAATTTAATTTAAAAAGTGGAACTCTTGGTATACTCCTATATACTCTTACATATATACCCTTACATATATTTTTTATTTACACATAAAAATGTAAAAAAATCCAACATCTCAAAACATTAGAATATTACATTTCGAGTTTGAGTAAATTACTATTCATACAGTATAAAAACTGTGTATCTGCAACCACAATCATGGTGAAGACTGCTGACTTGACAGTTGTCCAAAAGAAGATCAACACCCTCCGCAGGGAGAGTAGGCCACATTAGATCATTGCCGAAAGTCCTGGCGGTGTTGAAGCATGTCTATGGAAATCTGACTATAAGGAGAAAGTTTGGTAGGAAAAGATGCAAAAGCAACAGGGATGACCTCAGCCTTAAGAAGAATGTCAAGCAAAGCTGATCCATGAACTTGGGAGAGCTTCACAAGGAGAGGAGTGAGGCTGAAATCGGTGCATCAAGAGCCACCACAGACAAACATCGTTCAGAAAATGGGTGACGGTGGCATTCCTAGTATCAAGCCTGAACCAGAGATAACATCAGAAGCATCTTACCTGACCTGACCTCAGGAGAAACTGACAAGACTGTTGCTCAGTGGTCCAAAGTCCTCTTTTAAAATGAAAGTAAATTTTGGATTTCATTTGGAAATGCCACAGTATGATCATCTCCATGCCATGCTGCACTACAGTAGTTCATGCTTAAAGAGCCCAAACCAAGTATTATTGAGTAGATAAATGAACATGCTTTTGTCAGAAGTTGGACAGTTCTGTATTGTAAATAATTTTTTGATTGATTTTAGGAAATATTTAAATATTTTGAGATAATTAATTATTTATTTTCACAATTTGCAAAAAAATCTTTTACCAAATATAATTGTAGGTAATATGCACTATGTATGTAAGATACTGATGAATCAAGTTGTTTTGTGCATATTCCACAAGATTACCTTGTTTTAAATGGATATAATGAACAATGTATTGTTCTTTAATGAATTAAAAAAAAATTACCACAGTAAAATTTTGTGTTAAAATGAGAATAAAACTCTTTTGGATGTGCACGTATAGGAAATTAATCAATCAGCAATTTATACATTTTTACAATAGATAATCTTGCCCTTCATACTGTATATTACACATATATCAATTGCTATACTATGAAAAATGCTTCAGCAGATTGAGCTTTCTTGTAGATTATGGATTGCTTCCAGCCTAGCAAATGATCTGAAACTTATTGATATCGAATTTAATACAGTCTAATTACTTCAGAGAGTGCTGCCTCTGTGGGATGTGATTAAAGCAAGGCCCATATAAATAGGCCCCATGCTGCGAGGTTCCCACTGCCCAAGGGAGCACATGGTCCAAATATGCTGCTGTTTGCTTAATCTACTTTCTCAGCTGTTCTGTAATTATAAATGATTGTTTGAGGAATTATTTAAACATCTAGTTACATTCTTTCAGGTTCAGTAAATAGGATAGGTATAGGACATGTCCTGTAGGTCTGGAAGAACTACCTTAATCCCATCTGCTATTATGTATAGTTTCAACAGCGACCACCATTGACCACAGCTGGCCAGCCCAGATGTTCACATGTATTCATATGGTCTACAGTTGGTGTTTATGCAGTGTTTTACATATACACGTATATTAATTAATATGGTGTTTTGTGTTTGAGTGTGTTTATTGTTTAGAGAGCTACACTTACTCTAAACACCACTAGTATAATTGTGTGGTAATAAGAAAAAATATTAAAATCTCAGATCAGGTCTTTGTGAGACCCTGAGGTTTTGTGTAATCCTGATGATGTCTAAATGAGACTACACAAGGCACACACATTGCCTGTTTCTTGCTGAGCTCACCCTGGCCGTGCAGGGGCCCCTCACAGTGTTAACAACCTCATCAGTGGTGTTTCTGAGCCCTTCTTCCTTTCTTACCACCAAAAGATTAACTGCCCTGGAACAGTGATGGAAGGCTGTTCGAAATGAATGGTACCAACGTGCTTCTGAATGCTACACTGGTGAGTTTGTGGGTGAAGTTGATTTGGAGGTTTTCAGTCATCAATGTCAAATTGAAATGGCAATTACAATATTATAAGTCAAGGTGACTGGATTTGTGGAATTCTTGAATGATTTTAAGATAGAAATGACAGCATACTACTACAGTAGTGGCCAAAAGTTTTGAGAATTACATAAATATTGGAAATTGGAAAAGTTGCTGCTTAAGTTTTTATAATAGCAATTT
>JAQQZS010000012.1:12769283-12781162 GCA_030068045.1 Platyallabes tihoni
GAAACATTTTGTGTGACAAACATGCAAAAGAATAAGAAATCAGGAGGGGGGCAAATAGTTTTTCACACCACTGTAATGTTTATGGCACATAACAAATGCATATACTGTATATTAGAAAGTGTTAATAGTTTTCCCTTTTTCGATTGAGTTGAAAGGCAGATCCAAAGAATGTTTTTTTTTTTTTACATTTTAAAGTCGTTGATCAGCTCGAATAACTTGTTCATGGACTTGTTCATGGAGTCTTAATCAATAAAGGAGTCAAGTGACAAAATTTCCAGTCTAACTTCACTTCTAGTTTTTGTTCCAATTCCTCTATTTTCTTGACAGTTGTTGAATTAAATATAGATTTTTATATTCTAAGCCAAACTGGGGAATAGATTTTTGCCCCAAGTACATTTGGCCTAATTAAATTCATCCACCCGACCATTTTCCGTCCCATCTCAGGGAGCTCAGAGCACAAGACATGGGACGCCCTTGTGTGATCTTAGGACACAAGCATGTACACCCTCTCAATCATTCTACAGTGCATGGCTTTGGACTGTGGAAGGAAACCAGAGGAAAGAAGGTTCACCACGCACTCGGAGATTATGTGAACTCCACTCACACAGACTGGAGTGCACATAATTCAAACCCCCAAAGATGGAGGTGGGCAGGCAGTGCTAGCCAACGCTGCCATGCCACCCCAAATTAACTTGCTTTTTCCAAATAACCTTGACATATATTGCTAGAGCTTTACTACAAGCACTTGCAATTGTTGCTTATTTGTGGATCCTTCTGCCTTTAGTTTTGTCCTACATTTACATTTAGGCATTTGGCAGACGCTCTTGTCCAGAGCGACTTACATAAGTGCATTGAAGTTTCTGACATTGGATAGATACTTACACTGGGTTACTAGGTGCCATCAGTCGAACACAGTTGGGAAGGTTTGTTTTTTGGGGAGAGTTGGGGGGTTAGTCCAACCATTGAAGAAACAGATACGTCTTGAGTCGTCGTGTTAAAGACTCCGATCTACGGACATCTAGAGGCAGTTCATTCCACCACCTACTGTAGGTGCCAGAACAGAAAAGAGTCTGGAGGAACTGTCTTCCTCGATTCCTGAAAGATGGTGGGATGAGGCGAGCAGTGCCGGAGGATCAGAGGGAATGTGGTGCAGTGCGTGGTGTGATTAGAGCTAAGAGGTAAATGGGTGCACCCACTTACCTCACTTACTCAGTCCTCAGTAAGTGAGAAGCTTGCTCAATTGGGTTGAGACTACATGGCTGATTTTGTCTGTGTGACTTGGTTGCATACTTCGTCTTTGATTGTTTCTGCAGAACGTCAGTATTTTTTTGTACTGTGAAGCACTGTCTAATACATTTTGCAGAGTCGACTGACTGATCAAAACATGGTAGCCGTACACTTGTAGCATGTACAAATTCATCCGGCTACTTCTATCAGCAGTCCCATTATAACCCTAGTGACACAGTTCCATTGGCACGTACAGTATACTCTGCCATGTTTAACAGATGAAGTGGTATGCTTTGGAATATGAGCCTGGCATTGTATTAGAACTGCACTAGCTTTTTCAAGGGCTTCTGGCCTTTCTGTTTGGTGGTTTGCATTTTGCATCATTAATACTTGAAAGCTCATATTGGTTTTAAAATGCATGTAGTATGTCCTGAACCTCTAAAAGTGATTAGATTGTTCAGCCTTAAAGTGTTTTTGATGAAGTTACACTTTCAGGATGTTGATAACCAGATTAAAAGCTGAGCTATTTGAAGCTCCAGGACATAAGGCAAAAAATGAGTGTTCACTTGCCTCCTGGCTGCCTTCGTGCCCTGTCAGCCCAACAAGTATTATAATCATCTGCTCTACTCCAGTCTACCCCTGGTCCCCGAGCATGACAACCCTTTCCATTTCGATCTCTGTTCCTGACATTTATCAGGAGAAGTTTTTAAGCACATTAGAGTGTTGCGCTTAGTGCTCTTCTCTTTCATCAGTACCCAGGCCTCACAGCATGGTGTTGGCTGCTGAATATGGATGTTATCTTCCATGGAGGAAGATAAGTGAGCCAAACTTCCTGCAGCACAGTAGTGCTAATAGTTCAGACGTGCTCAATTGCCAGCTTAGAGCAAGTCAAGTGCTGCAATATTCACAAGCCCTGTGTTGACAGTGCAACAAGTGACTCCCTGTCAGAAATGTGGGGGTTACAGGGAAGTCACTTGGAACTGAGCTTCAGATGAGGAAAGCTGTTTCACTTCAGGGTGTGATGTGATGAATTGGAGGAGACATATCCTGACAGTTCCGTACTGATCATTTGGAATGGTATAGCACACCAATTCTACAGGAACAGGTCTGGAAAGTGAGATATTGGACGTTTGCTACAGTAGCTTCCTCACCCAAGCACAGTGGACACACAGAGATACTCCTGCTTTAGATTTAAATGCAGAACCACGGCTACAATTTAACAGATATTCAATGTAATTAAAAGTATAATAAAGTAATGAGAATGCAGTGTGATTGTACCAGAGAGATTTAACATGACTCTACTGCCTATATGTGCTATGTATTTCTATATGCTGTATGTATATAGTTGATATTTGTGCCCACTATGCAATCAAAATTATATGAAAAAGAAAACGAAGAAGAAGAAAAAAATACAAACCTGACTTCAAAATGCAAAACTTACACAAAACTCATACAGTTCATTATAGTAACTCCAATTCACTTTAACTGCTGGGTTTTTCAGTTGTGTTCCAGGAGTTCATTTTTGTTATCCAGTTGCTTTTACTCTAATTCAGTTCAATTAAATTTTCATTCATATAGTGTATTTAAGAGCAGTCATTGTCACAAGCAGCTTTACATAATGAAATTCTAAGAAAATATGGAAATAAGTTTGAATGGTTTAAGGAAATATGTATAAATCATAATGATCAGATTGCCCCTTAGGAGCAACCCGAAGGCAACAGGGGCAAGAAAAAACAAGAGGAAAGAAATTGTGAGAGGAACCAGACTCAACAGAATGCCCTCCTCGTTTGGGTGACTGGGGATTACCGGGGTTGATCTGCACTCATACTGTGTAGGCTGGAAGTTCAGTATAACAACAAAGGTGTTTAAGTTAATACGGAGTCCAATTTCTTTGTTGGAGGCTCAGGTACAAAACTGTGTGTAGGAATTTCATTTTTGAAAGTCAACAGAGAACAGCTGTCTGAATCAGCCATGTCAAAGACCATCTTCATGGTAAAGTGGAACCGTCCCCAGTCACCACAAGCATTACAAGCAGACCACATGGGGCCTTCCTTAGCAGCTAGTCGGAGGTCTCCATCCAATGAGATCTTCAACCAGAAGCGGGGCAGCAGGATGAGTCAGACAGGTCTGGAGGGTAGAGGGAGTCTGGATCATTAGCAAGCTCAGGAGTGCTACAGTATGTGTAGCTTTGCAGAGAAAGATAGAGAGAGAGAGAATAACAGGTAGGTATGGTCACAGACACATAATGTATAAGGTGAATGTATTTTTGTATTAAAGAGAGTGGTGAAGACAGCATCTAAACATAACAGTTCACCATAATACTCTATGTTCATGAGTCCCCTAGATCTTTATCTAAGGCAAATCTATTCACAGATGCTTGGATAAATAACTAGGTTTTCAACCTGGATGTAGCCCTTAGCCATTTTTATTTTTTTTGGTTTTTTCATTTTATTATTATTTTTAATATATAGGGCTCATGATTGTGCAGTATAGAGTGACATATCCTCTTTTCAGCACTGAATACACAATATGATGAACTGAATTTTCATTTATTTTAACTGATTACCCCAACATGACTGAGCGAAAAATATTTAAAATGGATGACATAGAAATAGCACCGATACACATGATCACATGTTTTTATTGTTGTTTCTGTGACCAAATAATTATAATAGTATGCTATTTTTGAGAGTTCTTCATTCTTCATAATCTATGCTATGTTGCTTATGCTGGAACTTTTATTCCATAAAGTTCTGATCCTGCTGATGTATTTTCATAATATATGGTACTGTACTGACAAGCAGCCTGCATCTTTTGATGGAAGTAGCCGTGGTGGATCATAAAACACTAGCCATTCACTCAGGTACTGTAGGCGAAACACCAATTAGTGCTTTATACTGTAGGTCAACAGTAGTATTTTAAAATCAATGCAAAATGTCACTGAGAACCAGGTGACAAAAACACGATCAATGTAGTGATAAAATATTGCCAAGATAAAGAATATATTGTCATTGTACATTGTTATTTTGGATTATAGACTTTTAAAAGAAAAACTGGAATCTATAATCACACCAAGGTCTTTTACTGTTATACACGATGAAAAATAGTCCTTTAGTCCTCACTCTTACTGTAGCATGCAGTAGTCAAACTGTAGAGCTGAAAATACATTTAATGTAGTGGTGATCAATTTAGCAAATGTAGTAATGCATACTTATTTTGTGTATTTGAGACTGCAAATAGCTATACTGTACATCCAGTGTTGATTTCACCTGGGTGCAAATAGATACTCCGATATATTTTTCAAGATGATTAGGCTGTAGGGTCACTTGTGTTTATCGACCTGCTGCTCTTGTCTCTATTGATCCTCTGGATACAGAAGCTCAAAGACCGACCCGGGCTAACCATTGACCATGCAGCTTGGTCAGAAAAAGAAGTGAACTTCACCCATGCAGCCTTGATGGACGGTCGCAATGGCTTTGCCAGATAGTCTTTTCACTATGTATTGGTTAGATACTGTTGAAGCAGTACATAACAAGCCAATGAATTTGCTGTTTTTTTATGTAGACATTATTGGATTGCCGTTTACATGATGTTTATCGACACTTTATCTGAGAAAACTTTCAAAGATGGTAAAAACAATTAATATTTTAATATTTACCAAGGCTAGAAAAATGTATCTTTGCATTCTTATGCGTAGGCGCCAATATGCATTCAAAGATGCATTCATGATAACATATGAAAGTAAAGATGTCGGCAGTTCAGCAATGAAAAGTTTACTATACTGTACCTTTCAGATCTTGGAAAGTTATCTAACTTCATCTAAATGCCAAATTTTTCAACTGCTTGAAGCATATGTCCTAGATATTAATAAAGTGGTAAATTCAGCTGAAAAATAAGTGGTTATTAAGCAATATGCATATAATTACAATAAAGTGTTAAACATTCTAGTAATGGGATGATCATTTAAAAGCCAGTTAATTTCTAAATTGTTCGATATTTACTCTTACGGTATAGAGACTGCATTGCTCTGACTAAATTAAACTACCATTAAAATGTCATTAGTCTTGGTTTATTTCTTTAACTCCTAGCTTGCTGCACAATTCAGTTCTCATTTCAGATGGGTTCAAGGTCACGCAGTCCTCTGACCTGTGGAGCTTCTGTGTAACTACTGTAAGATAAAGTGCTCGGATGTTGATAAAGCATATACAGGATGCCTCGGTCTGCTAACCGCAGAAGACCTCTAGTAACCTCCAAGCCCACATGCTCTTCGTCCTAAACCATTAGAACTTCATTATAGACAAGGTCATCACAGGACACGTCCATTAGCATGGAGTTATATCTCCATTCTGCCATAATTCAGTCACATTCACAGGCGTGAGTGACAGCATGATTGATTTGTCACTGCACATCAGCGTAATGATGAGGATGAGACTCATCGCTAGACAGCACTCGAGCTCTGAGCTCGAGTGACACAAGCAGACCTTCGTCCTTGGGTTCGGAGAGACGTGCTCGGCAGAGACCGGCCAGGTTATTTGCTAGGGGGGAAGTCGACATGAGAAACATAGTCAGCAGTTGTCTGTGTCTGTGCTGGCTCATAGCGTGCTGGTTCCTTCGTGGGCCGGCTGATCAATGGACATTTCTGAAACATTGATTAGCTTCCCTTGTGTGCATTTTAGCTCTGGCACGATAGGAGATGTGTGCTGAGATTAACTCAAAACTGGGAACAGTGTGTGTGTGTGTGTGTGTGTGTGTGTATGCATCCTGGGCGAGGTCCAGATCAGCCTGAGGAGATATTAGCTTAAAGTAAATATGGAACATGGTTTTTATTTTTTATTGACCAGTACTATGGTCAATTCCTTTCCACTATTTCCACTATTGACTTTTGGATTTCGGCTTCCCTGAGTCAAGAGCGGTTTGCAACCTTTAAAGAAGTCACTCCGTTTTCATCATTTGCTGATCCTTCTCTCATCTAGTTAATGGCCTTAATATCACATATGCACGATGACGAAGAGTTTTCTTGCTATTTAAATGTACCTGACTTTTAAAATGTGCTGATGTAAGCTAAATTGCTTTAATATGGCTTCAATGGTAAAAGAGCTGTTATCTGCTACATGTCCACTAGCCAGAATCACTTAAGGCTCCACTATGGGCATAAATTTCTTCCTTCCGCCAAAGTATTCCAGTTTGAGTTATGTCATGTCCTCCCCCACTTCTCAAACGATTCAATTTGTGCTCTTCAGCCTCTTGTAGTTGAACATCAGGCCTATCTCGAGCAATTTCCCAGCCAATTTCAGTCAGCAACAGCTCCTGTAGGCCGGGCGTTAATAACGCTCGTGAGATATGTCTGCTTTAAAATCGAGTGGAGGCCGAGGCCGAGTGAAAAGTATTCAGTTCCTTCGTCATTGGAACGTATCGATTATTCCAACAAGGAAGCAACCCGAGTGCCAGTGCAATCTTAAGGCCTGCTAACAGCCCGCCTGAGCAGCAGAGAGAGCATGCAGGACTGCAGACAAGCTCGCAGCAGAGTGTGTGAGTTTGAATGTTTACTGTACAGATGTAGGACAGCTTACAGAGGCACGGCAGGTGCCAAGGCCTCATGTTTTTTATTTGCATGACCTTGAGATGTGCCAGACATGCAGGCGGTGCTTCATCTTTGACGATGCGTTTGTCTCCGGGGTGAGGTTATGTGGATTTTCAGAGTCGGCGGCGGCTGTGAGCTGAGGAAAATAAATAGGAAAACAGAACAAGTAGACCTTGGAGATCAGGGGAAAAAAAATTTTTTTTCAGAATCCCTCACGATTGACTTGGAGAATCTACTACATTTAAGAAATGTAGGTTGGAATGTTTTAAATATGTTTTAACTCGGCAAACTTTTCTGTTTCATACGCTTGTGAAAGCTCAGGGGCATTTTCTCGACTATCGAGTGTCTATTGCAGCTTGTTCTTTCTGCTGTCACGACTTGCCGTGTTAGTGGCTGTCCGTTCACACAGCTGGGGCTCCTGGTATCTGCTGAAAAATGTTCACACTCAGCACATGTGTTAATAAGAAGCATAAGCTGTGGCCAGGCCTCAGGAGACAGCGTGACTGGCAGTGTTACTGTCTGTCTATAGGTGACTGTGAGTGGTGTAGTTGTGCCTGGAGAAGTGAGTATACTGTAAAGTTATCCACTATTTTTTAAGTGACCTGTCCAGCTTTTTTGGACTAGCGACGGATGCTAGCTGAGCTGTAGTTTCCTGAGCTGCCGTTAGCTAGTAGCACTGATATAGCAAGTTGTTTTAGGTCATTTTTGGATTATTGTGTGTAATACAGGGCAAAATAATTCCCATGTTGATCTTCAGGGGCATTGCTAGACATAAAGCTCTACTGGAACACTTTTTTTTTTTTTTTTTTAAATACGTGTATGAAATGTGCTAATGAGCTATACGAACTTCTTTTCCTCTGCCCACTATAACTGTCACTGTCATGCTAGTGCTGCTGCTGAAACTGTTATATAACTGCGTTTTCTGCATTCTACAATAAAAACAATTAATTAAAAATTTGGTAGCAAAGAAAATTTGAAACACTATAATTTCATGAATTGAGTCAGCAGTTTAAAATAAATTATAGCCTACATTTACTCACTCACGCAGTAGAGACTGCTGTGAGTGAAAACCCCAGGAGATTATTTTCTGCAATACTCAAACCAGCCCACCTGACAGCAACAACCACCCCATGGTTACATTTACAGAGATCACACATTTTCTCCATTCAAACATTAACTGAAGCTACAGTATTGGCCTGTATCTGTATAATTTTATGCATCATCATGCTGCCACATGATTAGCCGGTTGAATCTGTAAAAAAAAAAAAAAAAAAAAAAGGTTTGGTCTGTTCATTGGTCAGAGCTCTTTCAGTGATATCCTTGTTTCATACATTGGAGGACCAGAAATGAGTCTCAGAAATTACTGTCCAGCTGATTTTGTTACATCATCACACAACGCTGCAACACAGAATTTAATGAAACTTTGCCAGTCTTTCGGTATTTGCCTGTTTAATCTATACCATAAATGAAATCAAAATGTTGTGTAGAAGGGATGTTATGAGTGTTTATGTGCCAGATTAGGTCACAGCAGCCAGCACTTTTATGGACGAATATAACGCTATTTCCTCTCAAGGTGGGCGTGACCCCATAGTAACAGCGTATGGGGGAACTGGTTATACAAAATCCTGACTGAAAAAGAAGTAGGTACTGTATTAACATTCTTTCAACTCGATTAATACAAAAAGCCGTGGCCATTTTTGAAAATGACACAAATATAAATTTTCACAAAGTCAATTTGTGGGATTTTTATTTTGTACTTCAGCCACACCCTAACTACAAATTACATGCATGCTACAGTATGTCCTGCTTTTAGTACCTCAACAATAATAATAATAATAATAATAATGAATGTGCTTAAACTATTAGAATTTCATTATATTAGAATTCATGCTTTGGTGTCTCCACATGTTGTGTATTAAAAGATTATGCTACCCTTTTCTCTCTGGAGCACTTATATTTAGTGTTTAATAGTTGCCCTAAAAATTCTGTTATGAGAAGATGACTCATTGCTAGCACCAGTGAGTGCGGGCGCGACAGTCAAAGATTTTACACAGAACATTTTAACTGACCTTTTTTCAGATTAATGATCACGACCCAGTTGATGATAACTGAGGTGATTCTACAAGGCAAATTATCTCGCTGTTCTCGCTGTCAAAT
Organism: Platyallabes tihoni; assembly: GCA_030068045.1. NCBI lineage: Eukaryota > Metazoa > Chordata > Actinopteri > Siluriformes > Clariidae > Platyallabes > Platyallabes tihoni. The sequence goes on from JAQQZS010000012.1 coordinate 12,778,249, forward strand.
AACCAATTTGGATTAGTGTCAGTCTCTCACACTGGCTCGACCTTGGCTTCGAGCAGCCGTGTGATATTTCCAGGGTTATTCCTCCATTGCAAACGGCCTCCAGGTTCTTCTCTATTAGCCCGTGAGCCTTCTTTACATTATAGATAATTATCAGACTGCTAAACTCTGTGACCTGTGAGAGACAAATAGAGCACAACGAGGGGCACTAAAGTAACCTTCTTGCATTTTAACGATTTGTCTTGCTTGATTAGTTTTCTCGATGCTAAACCTCAGTGCCTGGATCAAACCCAGTCTCCCAATAGTGCTGCGGGATGAGGACTTAGCAGAGCTGCGGTAATAACTTGGTAATGAAGCTGTATGGAAATTGGATGGATGCATGCACAGATGTGTAGAGGTAATTAACGCTATTCATAAGAGAAGGGAACCCTGGGAACTGGCTTGCTGGCATTTAAAGCAAGTTGGTCAATATTGCAAGATGGAGTGGTGAGAAGTTTGTCAGCAGTGCGCTAACTCGGTCTAAACTAATCGACGGAAAGGAATGTGCTAATGTGCTGCAGGTTTACATCAGCATAGGAAAGGATATCACTCTTAAAGTTTGCTGTTTCCAGCTCAGAAAAAAAAAGCCTGAAGGGCCATAATGAAACTCTGTCCTTCTGTGTGCCTGGGTATTCTCCCTGGCCTTGTCTCTAGCCCTGCTTGGGCTTGATTGGCACTGCTATGTACTCCTGGCAGTGGGATGAAGAAGCTTTGGAGCTGTGCCATTTCACTGAGCCTCTGTCAAGATGGTGGCTGTTGCAGTGCTGCTAGATCACTGATCTACAGTTATCCCACCAACAGGCCAAAGTAAGATGCCAGGTGAACAACTTGGCTTCAATATGGCAGGACTGCTGTTCATGCGGTTTATAATATTGGTAGATTTAAAGCATCAGGTGAACAGTAATTAGTTATAATTGTCCTCTGGGGTGAAATGATGCTTTAGGTAAAATTGAATATTCTGCAGGTTTAAGCAAATGCACTGGAGCTGTTTCAGAACTCTTCATTGCAGTAGTTTATGTAATGCATTAGACAAATTTTATAGATTGGTGTTCCACTATATAGAAATTATTTTTACTTTCATATTACTCATATCTGCCTACATGTTCAAGATTAAAATCACAGGATCTAATGGCGCACTGTTGACTAGCTGAAAGAAGCAGTGGTGGACAAAATACATAAATCGTACTTGAGTAAAAGTAGAGATACCCTAGTTAAAATATTACTCATGTAAAAGTCCTCCGTTTACATGTTTTCCTTAAGTAAACAGTACAACAATACTTACCTTTAAATTTACTTTAGTATCAAAGTACTGAGCTTGTATAAATTTTTGTCCTTCACGGACTGAAGGTGATAGTTATCTGGTGGAGATGTTGCTGCTTCAAATACTGCACACCACTGTGGTTGCGTAACACCATGCACAAATGTAGTGAAGTAGAAAGTACAGATATTTACTGTAGTATGTAGTGGGGTACAAGTAAAAAAAAAAAGTCTTGTTTTATAAACCTACTGTATATATGTACTTAATTACAGTAAAGAGATAACCGTACTTAGTTACCTTCTATCTTAAAACAAGGTACTCTCACACAATGCTCATATAAATTTCTCACTACATAATTACTTGTGAATTACACAGACATATCATTACTCACAGTTATGAACCAGTATAAAATGATTTAGCCAACATAAAAATACACAACAAGCAATATAACCTTGGAAAAATAAATAAGAATAAATAAATTAAATCTGCTTAGAATTCTCAATATGTTAAGTTTGTTTTGTGTGCCCTTTTTAAAAGAGATTCCCTTTAGGACCTTCTTGGCAAAGTAAAGATAAAACAAGTAAGGAATAAAGCATGATTTGATGCTATAGGCGAATAAACAATGGTGTAATGTTAGCACTCAGGGATAATTATTTTCCTTGTGATTGTAATACCTACTCATGCCCTGGAGTGTACAGTTTTCTTTAAATAAGATGCTGGTTAAAGAACGAATTCAAATAATTTATGTTAAATATGTAAAACAACCTGGCTATGTACATCATAATTGTAATCTTTCTAATGTTCATATAGCTAACGTTACAAAGTGCTCACAATAGAGAGTCCTTCCACAAACATTTGCTTAGAATATTTGACCATATTGGCGGCACAGTGTTGGCATTGTGGCCTTGGACTTCCAGGGTCGAGAGCTTGATTCCCACCTCAGGTCTATGTGCGTGGGGTGAAATGCATTGGCTTCCTGCAGGTGCCTGCATCAAATTCAAAACCCCGATGCTTGCCCACAAAGCTAAAAACAGTCCAGCACCCACTTACCTCTCAGCTCTAATCACACTTTACACCACCTTCCCTCCGATCCTCTAGCATTGTTCGCTTAGTCCCACCATCGCTCTCTGTTCTGGCACCTACTGTACAGTAAGTAGTGGGATGAAATTCCTCTAACTGTCCGTACAGCTGAGCCTCTGGAAATGTTTAAACAACTAAGAGCCCCCTAACCCCTCCACCCTGGCGCATAAAAAAAACTTCTTATTGTACTTAGATAACCTACAGTAGTAACCCCGTGTAAGGATCTACAGTATCAAGTGACGGAAACTAAGTCGATCTGAATAAAAGCATCTGGCAAATGCCTAAATGTAAATTCAATTAAATTTTATTTTATTTGTATAGCATTTTTAACAATTGTCATTATCGCAAAGCCACAATCAATTGGCTTTACACGATCAAAAGAATTATTTAAGTTGTATGAAATGTGAATGTGTATGAATCAAAATGGTCAGATAGTCCCTGATGAGCGAACCAGGGAACCCACCCTCATTTGGGTGAAACAGAAAGCAGGAATTGATCTGCATTCATACTGTGTGTTAGGTGGCAGGCAGTTCAGCATAA
>JAQQZS010000012.1:12781262-12794098 GCA_030068045.1 Platyallabes tihoni
AATACTCTACGTCCATGAGTCCCCCAGATCTGCTCCTTTACCTAAGGCAAATCTATTTACAAAAATGCTTGGCTAAACAAATAGGCTTTAAGCCTATACTTAAACACTGAGACTGTGTCTGAGTCTCGAACATTAATTGGAAGACTATTCCATAACTTTTGGGCTTTGTAAGAAAAAGCTCTGCCCCCAGCTGTAGTTTTCATAATACGTGGTATTGTCAAGCAGCCTGCATCCTTTGATTGAAGTAGGCGTGGCGGAATTTCATTGCGGAATTTCACAGGGAGCCAATGAAGTGAAGATAAGATAGGGGTGATGTGCTCGTATCTTCTGGTTCTAGTGAGAACTCTCGCTGCTGCATTCTGAACTAACTGAAGCCTGTTTATGCGCCTAGTTAAAAAACCAGACAGTAAGGCATTACAATAGTCCAACCTAGAGGTGATAAAAGCGTGAACTAGTTTTTCTGCATCGTTTAGCAACAGTATATTCCTTAACTTGGCAATATTTCTGAGGTGAAAGAATGCTATCCTGGTGATATTGTCTACATGAGCCTCAAATGAAAGACTAGAATCTATAATCACACCGAGGTCTTTTACTGTTGCACTTGATGGAGCAGAAAGGCCATCTAAAGTTACAGCGTGATCTAAAATCTTACTTCTAGCTGCATGCGGTCCTATGACTAGAACTTTTGTCTCATCAGAAGTATCCCCACCTCATGCCTGTCGTCTCCTGGTATAGGCTGAGCATACAAAAGAATATCACTCCTAAAGTTTGTTGTCTCCAGCTCAGAAAAAGCAGTCTAAACTCCTGCAGAAGTAGCATAATGAAACTCTGGACTTGTGTGTGCCTGGGTATTCTCCCTAGCCTTGCCTCTGGCCCTGCTTGGCCTCATTTAGCACTGATAATATGGTGCAATGAGTCTATGAATTTCACCATATTAAAGAGTATTCTTTTTTTCTTTAAATCTAATTCATACCTTAGATATGTACAAGTTCCTGTAAGTTTCTATACAAATGGTAGGAAATCAGGAACAATTGTATTACCAGAACCCTGTGATTTGCCTTAAAGCTGACACTATTTGAGATGACTTGTGGAGAGATGATTTAAGGCTGGGTCAGATGGGTAGAGAAAATATCTCTCTTTCCATCATGTGATCACATGTGACAGCTGTGCATGCTGGACCTATTCCCAAGACACTGATGGGAATCCGAGATGAATGCTGATCGTACATCGGGCACAATCTCTGGCTCAGGCTAAGCGTTTCAGACTCTTTGTTGTTTGAGATTTGGAGAATTCTTTGGTTTCCCTGCTGGCTCAGCTGGATATGTCAAAACCACTTGCTTTATTTATTGAGAAGCAGAATGCATTCAGACTCTGTACACTTTATTGCTGGCCATGTATGCAACTAGTGCCTGCATGTGCAGCTGTGTGCAGGTTGGAGACAAATCAATGTAGAAAAGCAGGGTATATAAATATATAGAGAGAGAAATGTCCGTGTAGGTCATTAGTATGAGCATAGGCAAGTTGTTTCTGATGGACTGTGATCAATTTTGTGGGTTAAAGCTTTGCAGATTAGAGGTTCCACACTGGTGGTGTTGTGTATTCTGGGGAACTTAATAGTGCATCAAGAGGGATAAGCAAACATCTGTCACACCCTGAGCCCTTCATAATTATTTTTGAGCTGTGCAGTATATCATTTGTTAATGATTCTCACACAACAGTTAGTTACGACTGAGTAATCTGATTGGACAAGAGGCGTTCCATGAGTGTTACCATATAGATGATAACAGTACTGGGATGTTTAAGTGTATGCATCACTCCAGTGTGGGTGAAGTACTCTGTATTGTCCATAGTAGTGGAAAGGAAGGAGCAGCTGCCTGCCATAACACGTATTCAAAACCAGTCATGGAAGCACTTTCAGCGTGAAAATACATTGTTTATTACAATCATTATGTCATCTTAAACAACACTTTGGTTTCTAAGTAACCTTTTCTACGTCGTTCCAAATTGTCTCTGAACCACCCATGCTGTTCTGTACACAGTTAACACGAGCTACAAAGCTAGCTAGCTTCTAACACGAGGCTGAATCCCAAATTCCTCTTTTTCACCCTAGCTCACTAACTTCCTATAAAAACTGGTTAAATTAACAAACTATTATAATCTGTTGATCAATAATGGTGTATGTGGAGATGTTGTAAAAAAAGCAATATCACACTCAAGGTTGTGCTGTAATACTGAATATCAGCACGGCTGTGATGCAGTCATTCTCTGTTGTGTGACATTGCTTAATTGTACCCCAGTGGTGGCTGGATTTCTCAAGTCTTGACAAAAACATGAAAATGCAAGAAAACATTTTAGATGAATATACTTTATAAGCATTATAATTTCTTTGTTAATTAACTCTAAAAATAATAAACTCTAAAAATTGTGTTGTTTAACAATGCTTAGCAATGAAAAACTCTCAATAGTAAATGGGATGAATTTTCTGTAATTAAGGTGAGGTACACTGTATATAACATTTATTAAAGGAATTTGTAATTTGTAACAGTCACTAAGTGTCCAGACAAATGTGATTAATTAACGAAGTAACAAGGTAAACTAGATAACTCTGACACTTTCTCAGTGGAAACGTTCATTTAACATTCCAGCTAATAGTCTCCAGTGACTGTCATATACTGGGTTATGTTATCTCATCTCATCTCATCTCATCTCACTCATCTTCTATACCGCTTTATAGTTTATTCAGGGTCGTAGGGGCCTGGAGCCTATCCCAGGAGGCTTAGGGCACGAGGCGGGGTACACCCTGAACAGGGTGCCAAACCATCACAGGCGGATTATGTTATGTACATATACATACATACATATGATGGAAATGGATGGAAATGGTGATTTAATTTAATCAGTAGAACCTCACAAGAAAGAAAGAACTCTATGTATATTGTCATTGACATGTAGGTGATAGACCATATCAAGTAGCATTGGACGTTGTCTCAAAATCCAAAGCACTATCCACTCAATTCGACATTGGACCTAGGAGACGCCAGTCTTTACCATCTAGCTTCTTCCGTTCTGTTAACAAAGCCATATGCAGTGCACCCATGTTGAAGCACTTTGTTCAGATCTATGTCTTTCTGGATCTATCCATGTCTCATAAGTGCCATCTCAGGAGCCATCATGGCCTTTATAAACTCCCACTCTTGGTTGTTTAAAGAACGACTACAATGTTCGACTTCTCCCGGATGTTACGGTGTGATGTTATAGTTAATCAGCTCGCCTTGTCATTCAACCTCGACTTGCATTTCCTTCTTTTTTAAAAAAAAAAAGAAAGAAAGAGAAGTTTGCATTGTTGAACTTCTGAACAAGTTGTTGTTTTTTCCTCTTGGAAAACTCTCGTGTAACTTTTCATGATGTAACTCTTGGTTCATGCTAAGAAGAAACTATCATAAGATTCACCATAGCACTTCATTCCTCATGTATAATAAGAGTGCGTGTCTTTGTCAAACGCCACCACGTTCATTAAAATGCACTTAATCGGTTAAGGATCTGAGTGTCTTTTTCTCCTCTTTTCTACAGGTGGAACGAGAGATCGCTATTCTCAAGCTAATAGAACACCCACACGTTTTGAAGTTGCATGATGTCTACGAAAACAAGAAATATTTGTAAGTCTTGCATTTTTGCTTGCTTTTTTTTTTTTTTCATACGACTGGAAAAGTTGTTGATGTAATCTCAGTGTCGGGGTGTACAGTACGAGTTGTTCTTAAGCCCGGATACTCTATTTAAAATACCATTAATAATTAAAAACCATGAATTCACGTCAATCTGAAATGTATCTACATGTAAACATCATGATAATCCGACATACCCTTAAATATTTGCACACGCTGAAAGGTGTTTCCTTTATAAATTGTCTGAACCAGATGAATAGATAAATATCTCATTTGCCTACTTTTGTAGGTCCTTAAAAATAATGTCCTCGACACGACCTTGTGGATCTGATCCATACGGTGTAAAGCAAGTGGCACAAACAATGCGTGTTTAAACTGCGATAATGTTCAGGCTGCCCCAAAAAAAAACAAGATCAACATGCTTTTGTTTGATTTCATTTGCCTTCCCATAATATGCTGTGAATGCTAAAAAGGATTTCTCATCAAATCGCATCTCTGATAGTTTGTGCAGATAGGACAGGTAATTGCACAAACAAATCTTATTTAAAACGATTTAGAACAATCAAATAACATGATGTTATGCCAGATAATCATCTCGGAAATAACACCCAGCCCCTGTCAGCGTGTGTGTGTGTGTGTGTGTGTGTGTGTGTGTGTGTGTGTGTGTGTGTGTGTGTGTGTAAGCCTTGAAGCATTGGCTGAAATGGCAAAGGATTATTCCCATCTCCATTCGCACAATGCAAGCAATTAAAATAGGAATTTCCTCAGTGTATCGTCTTTGTTTAATTTCACTTTAAGCTCTTGATGCTCTGTGCCGTGTGCGCTCAGGAAGTCAGAGTGCATTACCTCTGTTAACCTCTAACGGCTTAGAACAGTCATTAAACCCACCAAAGGAAACCAGTTGAGACAATATTGTATCAGAGTGACAGAAAGCTCAGGACGGCCCACCGGCAGAACCTATAAAACTGCTTAAGACATTTATGGTGGTTGTGTGAGTTACAGATCGGGAGGAATTTCTGGGTAGAGCGACAAAAGGCCAGAGGATAATAATGAGATCAGAGAGCGCCTTTAAACCAAAGATTCAATTTCCCAGTGCAGGTGGGGAAGAGAATGAAGAAATGCGTTCAGCTGGCAGTGTAGCGAACTTCTCCGGCCAAGCGCTTGTCTATCTTCCCTGCCAGCAGGGACAAGCAACATTCACTCCCCCCCCGCCCCCCCACCCCACTACACTGTCTCCCTATTTGTCTCTAAACCTGGCTTTACACTGCATCATTTTGTTGACCAAATTTGCATATTGTATTGTATTCTATTGTATAATGTAACATGACAGATCTAGTGCCACTGAGATCAAAGACAGCTGATGACAAAGTTCTGGCAGATTCGGAAACGTTCTAGCGATGGCATCGGTCCGATAAGCAGGTTCGGTATCGTACCTGAAGAAATGGTGGTTCATACAGCAGAGGATAATGAGAATAAATTGGGTTGAATCCTGTAACGAATAGGCATTGTCCACAAATTGGCGTTGGATTTGGATTTCGTGGGCATGTTTACATTTGAAGAGATATACAGTAGATAATCTTTTATAGTTAGCACTGTTGTCTTGCACCTGCAGGGTTGAGGGTTTGCGTTTTCTCCCTGTGCTTTGGACGACATGCAGGCTAGACAGTCAGGTTTGTCCAAGTGGCATTGTCAGATTCCCTGTAGTGTGTGAATGAGTGTGTGTACTGTATGTGTGCCTGTGTGCCCTGTCCCATGTGTGCCGGGGCACAAGACCAGAGTCCCCTGGTACAGGCTCAAGGAAAAGCCCATGAAAATATATGGATATTGGCTAATAGTCAAGGTTTTAGCATCAGAAGCGGATTATAAAATTTCCAGAGTGTGACCGCTAGTGTTACACGGTATACTCGTATGAAAAAAGTACGGCGGTACTATAATTTTTAAAACAATACTATACCAGCATTTTTATATGAGTGATACTTTTACTATATAGTCTGACTAATAAATATCACAGCATGGACAGCAGTGAAAAAATAACTTTTTGAAACTTTTTTTGCGTTTATAATATATGCAAATCATGACAACAGTAGAGAGCGCCCTGCAGCAACTCTTAGTTTACTTTTAGCGCTAGACTTAAAAAGATAGCCGCAGAAATGAGGCGACTTGACGTGAAATATGCAGGTTATAAAGTGAGCTAGAGAGGTTTTATATTGGGACATTTGCTGCACTGTCCAGATTCTTTCTTTCATTTTTCTATTCCGTGAAAAAACAACGCACAAAAAGGACAAAATGTGTATGGACAACTGAATATGTTAACCGAGTGTTAGTCTCCAAGATCGCCCACAATAAGAGCCATAACATCATAAGATACTGTAGTTGTGAGCAATCATGAGTAGACAGTGGAGCTGTGGGTTTTCTACATAAAAAGCACTACAACATGTACATTTTACAACTGCTGTAAATGAGATGTTTGTTAACCGTTATGCTCTAAGTGCAGTATACTGTAAAAAAAAAAAAAACAAAAAAAAAAAAAAGTTTTGTCTTCAGTTATAAGAATAAGAATGTCTTTAGTTCGGCTAGACATTCAGAGAGCTGAAGTACAGAGCATCTAAAAACTGCATGACCTGGACAACTGTGCAATATCCTACAAAGCTTAACGATTGCTGCATCACAGGAAATCTAACATACCACAGTATCAAAATTATTGATTTACTGTTTATAGCACCTGTATTTTATTAATGATCTACTTATTGTGCCTCATAAAACTCAGGAGTAGTCTTAACAACTACAGCGAGCTTTTTTCTTTCTAAAATAAAACCCAACTACTTACACGGATGAGTCAGTGTCCTTTGACTGTAAATTTTATTTTTAATTCATTTTTAAAAATTACAAATACATTTTTTTACATTATCTCCTTGCTTTTCAATACACTTTGTCCATCTGTCAACAAGCTGTCATATTCCCTCATTAAAAAAATGTTTTTTAGAGCTGTGAGCCACGAGAGTACAGCTGTCTTCACTTCTTCATCAGAAGTGAATCTTCATCCTCGTAGGGCTGCTTTCAGGGGACCAAACAGGTGAAAGTCCGATGGAACAAGATCAGGACTATAGGGAGGACGCTTTAACATCTCAAAATGTTAAAGCTCGACAGTGTGGGCAGAAGTATGCGGACGTGTATCGTCATGCAAGATCACAATGCCCTTGGATAGCAGTCCTCTGCGTTTAATCTGAAGTTTTGGCGTCAGCTCTTCAAAAAGTGTCTCACTGTAACGAGCACTGTTGATTACTGAACCTTTTTCCTGATTATGTTCCAATCCAGGTCCTTGAGAATCCTGAAAACTGTAAACATAAATTTTCCTACTGATGGTTGACTTTTCAACTTTTTCTCGGTTGGCGATTGAGGATGTTTCCGTTCCAAATTCCAAATTCTGTCCACAGATTTCCAAATGCTTCTGTTTATGCTCTTCCGTGAGTTGTTTCGGCAACTTGGTTCGGTATTGAAATAAAACTTTTGGTATTGATTTGTGACCTCTGCTACGATGCTCACATAAAACCCACCAATAGGAATGTGAAATCACGAGACAATACGGGCAGTGTCGAAGGTTTATCGTTAGACAATGTGACACGTGTAAGAATCCATGCAAGATTTTATTGTGATCATTTCATACAGTATGACAAGTAAACCAGCTGCCTGTCGTAACTTTTTTTCCTCCAGAAATATTTTGCCGGAAATCCACTGACAAACTGTCAAAGCTTCATTCTTATTTTTCCATTACTAGAAGCAAACCCCAACCCAAATCCACGGAATCATTCATCCCGATTCCTCTCAGTCCTGATTCCCACTGCTCCCCTCTGACTACATTTCTTCCATTTATTTTGTACTCATAAAGCTCCTAGAGAGGACATCATATGATCTTTTGAAAGACATGACACTCTTACTTCCCTGCAGAATGGAATAAGACTTCTTGTAGTTTTGTTTCTTGAGTTTATCCAAAGACGTAGCAGCTTTGGCATCGTAGCCTTCAGGGAGATGTTCTGCTCCATGTCTCGGTATCAGAGGTGTTCAGTTGTAGTCCTCAACAGGAGACTGAAAAAATCTTCAAGGGGGAAAAAAGTCTTTCATTCTGTCTGTCTGTCTCTCTGTCTGGCGTGTCTGTCTCTTACACTTTCTGTGTCTCTGTTGGTCCATGTGGCTATCAATGTCTTTGGGTCACTGTACTTGTCTTTGTTTGTCTGACCATTTGCCTGTCTCTGTCTTTCTACCTGTACCTGTAAATATTTAATATACAGTATATTTGCTTTTCCTTTGTAATCAGCTTTCTCATGATCTCTCTCTCTCTCTCTCTCTCTGCCTCTCTCTCTTATCACTCTTCAGGTATTTGGTTCTAGAGCACGTGTCTGGAGGAGAACTGTTTGACTACCTGGTGAAGAAAGGGAGATTAACACCCAAAGAGGCCCGCAAGTTCTTCAGACAGATCATCTCTGCTCTGGATTTCTGTCACAGTCACTCCATATGGTGAGTGTAGGCACATCGTGTCCTCTAGAATAGCTTCTAGTGGTTACCAGCTTTGGAATTTTATAGGTTACACCACTGTGCATTATTATTATTATAATGATGTCCTTAGTTAGGTTAGAATGAAATATTTGAATGAGTTTCTGAGTTTTTGGTATAGGCTATTTTTGCTTCAATGACAATGGGCATGTGAGCTGGCATGGACCCCACAGGTTTGTGCAAAACCTTATAACCATGGATCAAATCCATTCGAGTGTCATCTAAAGGCATTCTTCAATAGAAGAGATTAGACATGAGGAAAAACTGACTTGTTGTACAAAGCACACAGTGAGCAATGTTTTTTTATTACAAAAAAACTTAAATGAATTCAGTAAGAACTTGACAGGAACACAGAAGAAACCAGTAAGCATGTACAGTAGTATTGTCTCCCTTGACGTGGAGTTGCGTCACTTATTTTTTTTGGACATGTTCAAAAAAAGCCTATTGGGAATGCGGGTGAAGCGAGGCACAGGAAGACCTTATTGAGGATGTGCGGTAGTAACAGTGGCATTAACCAGTTAATGGGGAGTCTCAGGGAATTTGTCCTTGGCACCGTCGTCCTCGGCTTGATCATCAGGGACTATCTAATCATTTTGATTCATACACATTCACATTTCATACAAACATTCATAATTTCTTTTGATTGTGTAAAGCTGCTTTATGACAATGACAAAAGCGCTATACAAATAAAATTGTTGTTAAACGCGCAATACAAATAAAATTTAATTGAATTGAATAGCGTAACTGACGTACTACAAGCATGACATGGACAAGAAACACTGGATGGCATTCTATCTGAGTCGTCACTGGCATGTCACTTTCTTGTTACTACATCAATGGAGTTCTCACAACGACCTCTTCAAGCTTGTCCTATGACCATGGTAGGTCCACACCACATTGTATAAGGAGTTATACAATGTATAAGGAGTGTACAAGTTAAAATTAAGTTCTTCTGGTGCTTATCACGACCATGGCACGCATGCAGCAGGTTATCAGCGTGTCCATGTCACGTTCAGAGAATTAAATATAAATTCTGGATCTAATTCTTCACACTATCACTTCATGATGAAAAAAAACGTGTGTGTCACTGTATTTATACCAACCAGCTGGACACAATAGTAAGTGCTTTATAAGCGCCTGGTAAGAGAGTGGTGCGATCTGATCAGACAAAGTAATAACTTGGTTCGATCTCATTGGATCTAGTGAGCGTTTTTCCGTTCCTGCTGCGTTCTGCAGTGTTTATACAGTAAAACATTGGATTGCGAGCATAATTCGTCCCGGAATCGTGCTTGTATATCACAATACTCATATATCAAAGCGAATTTTCCCCATAAGAAATAATAGAATTTCAAATTATTCATTTCACAGCCCAAAAATATTCATATAAAGATAATTCATGCAAAATATAAACTAAAAATAAATTAACCTACAATTTACCTTTGATAGGAATCAAGACTGGGGTTAGACGAGAGCAGGAGTAAGAGCAGGGGGGGCAGGGGGTCTACAGCAGTTGTCTGATTTTAGAGCGGCTTTCACACATTCACATACATTCACATACGCACACATTCACATACACACACACGCACGCGCACACATACCTACACACACACGAAACGGATCTAAACAGATTCATCTCCTGCGCTACAGGAACAGTACAGTCACTAAACTTGGACACAAAATCTTTTTAAAAATGCTTTACGCGTACATGCACACACATACACATAAACACACAAATGGTCACAATGTTATAGTAAACAGTACACATATGCACTGATGTTAACTATCTGAGTGACACACGCGCACTGAGACGCACGCAGTTGTGATCATGTGATGCTCGGCATACATACTACACTACTCATATATCATGACCTCACTCGTTTAACAAGGCAAAATTTATTACAAAATCTTGCTTGTCTTGCAAGACGCTTTTTACCCGCAATCCAAGGCTCCACTGCATGACAAAGTAGGAACTTCATGGTCTTTGTCAGAGTGTGATGGGTTTACCAAATTTGGGTACATTTAAATAGTACCAAGAAATAGTGTGGAATTTTAAATATCCCTGTGCCTTAAGTTACTGAACGTTTGCTTTCTTTGTTTTGTATATTTCATAATTTTACATTACACATTTGTAATGTTGTCTGATTTTTGGAGCAAGTAATACACACTTCATGTGGAATAGAGTAAAATGATACAGATACAGATTTATAAGATCAACATCCAATTACGTAAGTTGGATAATCATCATGTTTAATCACCATCTAAATAGAATGATTAATTACCTTTTTGAAAATAAATATTTGACACATTGCAGTGTTTGTACTTGACACATCATGAGGCTCTCATTAGTATAAAAATAAGCGTTTTAATCACAGGGTACATGTGACTGTTCTGTCTACAGTCGCTTGATTGATATATTCATTCATTCATTCATCTTCTATACCGCTTTATCCTTGATCAGGGTCGCGGGGGCCCTGGAGCCTATCCCAGGAGACTTTCGGGCACAAGGCGGGGTACACCCTGGACAGGGTGCCAATCCATCGCAGGGCACACACTCATACGCACATTGATTGATATATAATAACAACAAATCATACCAAAAAATAAATATTAAAAACACAGTGCAAAAACATCTCTGATACAGCTTTAGTGGATTGAAATACTTCTTAAGTGTGTCGCGTACATGCCGGACACACTTCATTTGCTTCAGTATGATTTGGCCTTAAGCTGAGTTAAGCTACTTGGTAGCTACTTGTTACAATTAGGCTGGACGCAGGCTTTTCTAAGGTATGCCAATGTTAAAACTAAATATAGCTGCTTCGTGCACTGAACCGGAGCAAATTCTTTCAGATCTATGAAAGTCTTTGTATGGAAATGTAGCTGGTGAGATCTTTATTCATACAGATCCAGTTCCACTTCAAGTGAGACTAAAGTACAGACCAGTCACGACCTCCTCTGGTCATGGCTAGAGTTAGAGTTAATGTTTGACCCGGTCTTCAGTAGAACTTAGGGTCCTGCCCTTAGTCTATAAAGAGAATTCATAATCAATCAGTCAATTAATAATTTTTATTTATGTAGCACTTATGTAAAGTGCTTTGGTGAACTTGAAGTTGTTAATAACAAATAAAGAAGACAAATTAAAATAAAATGAAATTAAGAAAATTAAGAAATGAATAGACATTAGACAAAACAAAATATTAAGAATATTAAGAATATAGATCAACAATATTAAGAATATAGACAAAATATAATATAAAGAATATAGATCAAAAAGAATAAAACAGAATATAAATATAAATAAAAGAAACATACCATCTAACTACTATAAACTAAAATAATGGGAGTTATAGGTAAATAGGTAAATAGGTGCGTTTTTAATTTGCATTTAAAAGAGGCCAGGTTCGTAACAGATCAAATTTCAAATGATAATGATTTCCATAGTTTGGTGTCAGCAACAACAAATGCCCGATAGCCAAACCGTTTGCATCTAGATCTTGACACTTCCAGCAGAAGTTGATCAGATGACCGGAGCGCTCTGCCAAGGTTACAAGGTACAGTATTAAGAGATCTGTTAAATAAACCATCAATAATTTTAAAAATGATTCTAAAATGTACTGGAATCCAGTGGAGAGAATAGATGATGGGCGTTATGTGATCACGTTTGGAAGTATTGGTTAAGAGACGAGTTTTGTACGTTTTGAAGGCGAGAGGAGGAGGACTGATTAACACCAACGTCAAGTGCATTGCAGTAATCCATGTTACTGATAAAAGCATTTATTGCCTTTTCAAGGTCGCTGCGTGACAGGAAAAGGCCTCTCTTTAGCCAAAAGGCGAAGATGTTAACAGCTTGCTTTAACGACAGAATTCATCTGTTTATTGAATTTTAAGCTGCTGTCGAATATATCCCCCAAGTTTCTAACAACTGATGTCACTTATGGTGTAAGATCCCCAAGGTCTAAGTTTAAACTTCCTAGCATGGCTGTGGTTCCAAACAAAATGCATTCAGTTTTACTTTCATTCAGATGAAGAAAGTTTTGTGAAAGCCTAAGTTTGATGGCTTTTAAACAATCAAATAGTGGCTGGAGTGCATTTATCCAATTTGACTTCACAGGCATATAAATTTATGTACAATATATAAAATAGGCATATAAATTTATAGTATAGGCATTTTTTATAAGTCTTTAATTTTCAGTTCTCTTGTATAAGACAGGCTTTTTAAGGAAACACTTATTATTGTACTTTATGGGTAAGTTTAATCTTCAGTTAAAACCTTAAATCTTACATCATCTTTAAATCCTAAAATGATAAAAAACATACCAAGGAAAAACATGATTAAGGTCTGTTCATTCCTCAGTAACCTCCTGCTCAATGTCTCACCATAAAAAAAAAAAGTCACCATTGGATTTAACCCTGGAGCACCCATGGGGTCATATTTGACCCAGACTTTTACTACATGGCTGCTACTGTGCTTTTTATTTGGTGATATAAAAGCTGATGTCAAGCAGTGACCAGGTGAGTGGTACAAATTTTATGTCATCAACAATGATGTTTGGATGTTATAGAATATGTAGAATTAAGTTTTGGAAAGTTTTTAATTTTTTTCAGTAACTTCAATTTGATTGTAAATAT
>JAQQZS010000012.1:12796138-12813807 GCA_030068045.1 Platyallabes tihoni
TGGGAGGAAACCGGAGTACCCGGAGGAAACCCACCAAGCACAGGGAGAACATGCAAACTCCATGCACACAGAGATGGAAATCGAGCCTGGCCAGGAATCGAACCCAGACCCTGGAGGTGCAAGGCGACAGTGCTAACCACTACACCACCGTGCTGCCTATCTTCAGGATTATGGTAGTTTAACTTAGGCTACTAGTTTGTCCTGGTACGATATTATCACGATACCTACAGTAGGTGCTGTGATTCTGTAAGTAGCCTGATTTTATAAATATCCCAAATCAATATAAAACTGGTTAAGTTAAAATTTGAAAATCTTAAGTCGTAACTTTTTTCAATAGCTTCACAACTGAACATGAGTCATTTTAATGTAACCCATTCCTTAAAACATAACTCTACAATTATTGGTTAAAAATACAGAACAACTTAAAATACAAGAGTTTAAAATAAACATTCAAATGAAACTTAAAAAATCAGGGTCTGTGGAGGCCAATGGTGACCATTGTATTCATTCCCATTTTTACAACCGTGGTAGGACCTCCAGTCAACATTCACACACTACAGGCAATTTGAGAGCGCCATTTAGCTTGATCTGCATGTCTTTGGACTGTGGGAGGAAACCGAAGTACCTCGAGGAAACCCACTGAAGGGTTCAAGGTGAGAACAAGCAAACTCCATGCACACAGAATCTTCTTCTTTGTCTTTCAGCTGTTCCCTTTCAGGGGTCGCCACAGCGAATCATCTGCCTCCATGCACACAGAATCAGACGCGGGAATCTGTACTAACCACCACACCACCTTGCCGCCAAATGCAAACATGCATACATGAATGACTACACAGAGGAATTGTGCTACATATTTGTATTGATTCCCCACCCCGTCTCTATTGAGCAGTATTTAACAAATAAAAAAATCTAAAGCAGATATGAAGTTGAGACCGATAATGTTCTTGAGTGATGTAGCTGAGGTTGAGGAATTGTCATCATTAACCCTGATGGGATTAGTGGATGGGCTGATAAACAACCATTGCATAGAGTTGCATTGTGTTACATGTCTAGTCTAGACAGTCAGACTTCTTGAAGTTTTAGCACTTGATCCCAGAGAACTGATGAATTCTCTTGGTGAGTGTTGAAGCAACATTATAATGCAAGTTGAGTAACTTACTCTACAAAGTGTGTAAGGGTTTCCTCTGTCTCTAGGAATAGCGGGAGACAGACTGATGGAAAGTCAGTGTGAACACTCCCCATCTGCTGTCCCTGCTAATGCATTCAGACCCAGGGGCTTTCGATTACAATGCCATCAAGATATCCATGAGCTTCTCTCTTTTTTTTTTTTCTATGAAGTGAGCCAAGGCACAGTGTTTCCTCAGTCTCTGGTCTGTCTGTGCCCTATGTGTTTGCTGATCTTTCTGTGTGCTTTCCTGCTGTGACACCTGGATAGAAGAGGCTGCCTTTCTTTCCGATAGTCTTGCTCCGTAGGTGTAAAATGCTACCAGCATTTCTAATTCACAGCCTGCCAAGTCTTTGTCACTCTTTATTTCACATATGATAGTAAAACCAGATCAATATGTTCAAAATTGTGTGGAAACTGATAAAAAATAAAAAGAAGGCCTGGAAAAACACGTTACACATTTTAAAACAGAATCTGCTGGACTGTTGAGTGGTAAGGTGGAGTTCATGGATCATGGTGGACATGAAGACATGGTGGTTCATGGATCATGGTGACTTTACAAAAGCAAGCAAAATAATAACGTTATACAATAATGAATGTTTAAGAGACTTTTTTTCCCTCCATTTAACTACCTTCTCATATCCTACATTTCCTTTCCTCCCATTGATTCCCCATAATGAGGTTTTCACACCCCACCAACTCCTCATCCCTATAAATGCTCCTAAAAATGGTTCCTCGTGGGCTTTTTGTATGGTTAAGTGTTTAAACATCTTAATGGGTCTCTAATTTCAATGAAAAAAAAGTTTTTTTTTTTTTAAAGAACCATTATAAGCGTGTATTAATTCATGTTTTCCCTGAGATGGTGTGTGTGTGTGTGTGTGTGTGTGTGTGTGTGTGTGTGTGTGGCATAAACAAGTATAAGACAAGAACTACTCAGAACTCCGACCCAAGTTCTCAGAGTTTCCTTTCCTTAACAGTTCCCTAATCACTCCCCATGCCACTATCAACTGCGGCCGCACTGTGTCCTCGCAAGCATATCTTTGCTTGTTTACTGCTGGACCTTTTTTTGGATCACCATTATAAAAGTTCTCACAGGTGGTGGGGACAATGAGGGAGTCATAAACGGATGCAGGTGACTTTATTGGTTCATTTTCAGACCTCAAGTTGTCGCTGAAGTCTGCACTTTACTTCTTAGCTTCATGTTTCCAAACTTTTGGCTGCATTCACATTACCAGCCTGAAGTGACTCAAGACCTTTTTTTTTTAAACCCTAAAAAAAAATCTTAATCGCTGTCTAAACACATAAATCTGATGTTTTTTTTTACATCAAATCTGACTCACTTTCATACTGCACATCGTCCTAGATCGAATACACATCCGATGTGCAATCATGCGATGTAAATGAAAATGGTTGGATCGGAATTCATGTGGCTTTTTTGCCTGTGTGTGTTAGTGGGGCGCTCGCTGAAGTCTAGCTAAAAGCTGATATAACAGCTAAAGCAAGGAATTTGGCTTTCTTCCTACGTCTGGACTGCAATAACCACAAACCAGCTAACTGCTTGCCATCACCCAGCGCAAAACCCCAAGCATATTTTTGCTAAAATCGCATCCATTGTTGTAAATGAACTGAAACTCATGACATGTTTTAACTCAAAGATGTACTGACGTGCCAATGAGTGACGTTTCCGATGACAGATAACGTCTGCGTTAGAGATCAAAGTCACTTGTAATTATTAATGTGATGCATCATGGCACAAATCTATCTGACATTGGCATTGAGCACTGTGGCATTGAGTAATGTGGCTTGTAATGTGAATGTAGCCTTTCATTTATGAGTCACCTCACACGCTGTGGCCTTGAGCTATGGAGAGGCGGAAGCACAGATTGTTACTTGTATGTTATAACAATATAGAAAGAGAGTATGGTAAGTTTTTTTGTTGTCTGATTCTAAAAGCTAATGAATATTAGTTACAGAGGCATCATGCCAATTCAACTTTTCAAATTATTATTTTTAATAGATTATATGGCTGTAGAAACTATAAAATTCTGTAAGATCAGAACAAGAAAAATTTGTTCTCATTCTGTAGATGTGGACAAAGGTTTTGAGACTGACATATAAAATATACATTTCACAAAGTTACTTTTTGTCAGATGTTACTATGGTATACTGACGTATAATTCTTCAGTGCTTGGAGTTTGTCAGAATTTGTGGGTTTTTGTTTGACCACACATTTTCTCTGATGAATCAATTTTCAGATTTTTTGGGGCATCCGGGAAAAAGCTTGTCCAGGGAAAAAAAGGTGACCGAAACTGTGTGTCATGCCAACAGCAAAGCATCCTGAGACCATTCATGTGTGGGGTTAATTCTCAGCCAAGGAAATGGGCTCACACAGTTTTGCCTAAGAACACAGCCATGAATAGGGAATGGTACAGAAACATCCTCCGAGAGCAACTTCTCCCAGCCATCCAAGAGTAGTTTGGTGATGAACAATACCTTTTTCAGCATGATGGAGCACCTTGCCATGAGGCAAAAGTAATAACGAAGTGGCTCGGGGAACAAAACATCATCATTTTGGGTCCATGCCCAGGAAACCCCCAAGACCTTAATCCCATTAAGAACTTGTGGTCAATCCTCAAGGGATGGGTGGACAAACAATAACCCACAAACTCCAAGCATTGATTAAGCAAGAACAGGCTGCCATCAGTCAGTATGTGGCCCAGAAGTTGATTGACCGCATACCAGGTCAAACTGCAGAGGTCTTGAAAAAAAGAAGGGTCAGCATTGCAAATATTGACTCTTTACATAAACTTAATGTAATTGTCTATAAAAGCCTTTGCCACATACGAAATGCTTGTATACTTCAATATAAAGGTAACATCTGACAAAAAGATCTAAAAACACTGAAGCAACAGACTTTGTAAAAAATTAATATCTGTGTCATTCATAAAATTCAAGAGGCTGACAGAAACAAAGTTTTAGACATACAACATTCTATTTCTTCTCTGTTAAAAAAAAAAAAAAGAATCAATAAATGATAAATCACACTTACAAGATCCCATGGAGCATACAATAAAAAACACCCCAAAAATATGAAGCGTTAAAAGCCTAGAACAGATACCCTGAAGATGACAGGTAGCTTATGTTGTGCTATAAATCTTCCCAGAGAGACCAGATACTGTAATCGTAACTCATTTCGTAAATAGTTTCATCTATAAGCAGCTACAGACATTAAAGCTCTGTTACCAAATTCTGTTCAATCTATAGGTACAGTAAGCCATAAAGTGACCAATGAACAAACAGCAAAATAGCTTTCAATGTTCCTTTTCATGTGCACACTTAAATATTCAGGGAGTAGAATATATATATTATAGAATACATCTCAATTTTTGTTTGATCTAGTACAAAGAGTGGAAACAGTAAGATGGTGCATTCACATACTAATAGTCCTCATAGTCAAGAAGAATTGTAGGCAAGACCGGTCTTGAAAGAAAAACAATTCATATTTTGAAAAAATTGTTACTAGAGTCTTCATCTGCTGCACAGAAACAAGAGTACAATCCCTGGTTTGGGTGAGGTTGTGCACGTGGTGGCCTCAGAGTCGTCCTGTTCCTGGCTGCCTTCCTGGAACTTGTTTTTTTTTTTTTTACTGCTGGAGATCGTCCACTTTGCAACCAGCTCACCTTGCACCAGCCACAGTGATGACACTCCCAATGTCCGTTGTGAACATTACTGTACCAGAAGTTCCTGACCTGTGTCTGCATTGTGATGCTGCCACGTGGTTGAATGATTGGATAACTTCATGAATACACACTGTCTTTCTTACCCAGTATTTACCATCATTTTAGACTTAAAACTTATCCTGCTTATTTAGTTATATATACACACATACTGTACAACTTTTTTTATTCCAATACAAAGACAGACAACATAGGCTCGTCCTCTCGCTTTCACCACCTCTGTCTTTAAGTCAAATGTCTTGCTAAAAAAGTTTTTGTGCCATCCCCTGGTGCAGTCCTTTCAGCTTTTAGCTTAAGACGGATCCTGATGTGAGCTAATATCTTTCCAGCTGGTGTTGCTGGTGTTGGTGATGTTGGTTGTTCCTGATTCCACATCGCACAAGGATAAGCACAGGAAAACATGGAGGAACAAATACAACATTCACTATTTTTTTTTGTTCATTGTTTTGAATGTGAAATAAAGAGACACTTTTTAGACTTGGAGTATTTGTGAGAATCATCTACGCTGCTGTGGGACTGTAGTGTTACTATGATGGATGGGTCAGCGTTGGCGTTAAAACGGTTGGACGTGTTAATACAGGCCACATGGTGGATAGTTTAACTCATGATGACCGGCTATTCCAGACAGTTATACAGTAGAAAGAAAGAGATGGAGGAAGAACAGATAAATAAATCTAAGGACTATACACTGCATTAGGTCATGTGAGGTACTCATGAGATTGCATCTTACCATATTTCATTTCCATTAATATCACAGCTAGAAAATGACAGAAAGGTTGATATACAGTAGAAGAGCTTCAAAGTCCTTGCAGTCCGGAGTTTAACCTGAATAATGTCAAACGGTGCACAAGTACACAGATACCTTCTTAGCTACTGTACCTGGAGCAAAGTGTGATAGAGTGCAAAAGTAGACAGGGATAGATTCTCTACAGAGAGAGCTTCTGAGCTGAATGATGAAAGAAGTGAAAGTATTTGAGGATTCCTCTGAGCAGACAAGACAGCCTGGTTATTCTCGCCAGTGAAATAGAGATGTGCTGGTATCGATTGCTGCAGGTGAGACTCATCTCGTTCGCTCAATGAGAGCAGCTTCTCCTCCTTTTCCCACCCATTTCCAGCCATTCAACTCACAGGAAATGATCAATGAGCTACTATATGAGCATGTGCAACCACAGCCCCTACTTATGTAGTAATTATAGCTGCTTGAGGACTGATAAGACATGGTTCTCTCACGTGGATAGTCAGTGATTGGGGTCCTACAGCACATGTGGGGGCGAGATAAAGAGTGTGCGTCACATTGAACGATTTGTGGCAAACAAGCACCAGAGTGCAGATTGCAGCAGGCTGGATCCGACTCTTCAGGATCCAGCCTGTGACTCACTCTCCACCCACTCGCTCCGGCGCTGAATGGACCGTGAAACAGCTTTGTAGATGATCCTCTTGGCAACCTGAGCTGCAAAGATAGCACCGAGTCTAAATGAAGTTATGTTTCCAAAAACATAAAAATTATTTTGAGTATAAAAAAAAAAATCTATATATTATTTTGAACATAAGCCTTTAAAGAAGGAAAGCCGTGTAAGAGGAAAATGCGTAACTCGGAGGAGGACTCCAAACACGTAATGAACTTTAATGTAATGTAATGACGCCATTTACGTCTTTGCTTAGCAACAGATTTCACACAGTTGAGTGATGAGCGCATTTATTCAAGTTTAACATTAAAGCATCATTTTTAGAAATTTCCTTTTTTATGGATCAGTTGTTTTTTTTCAATCAAAAAATGAAACTTTAGAACTTTGCCTTTGATCATGAATGTGGCATTAAACTGAAAAGAAAAGAAAAGAAAAAAGAGCATACGATTCAGAAGAAGAAAAAACAAACTACCGAGATTTTCTTCATTTAAATACAAGAGATGCAGGGAACATAAGAAAGCGGCACCTAAGTGCAAAAACAAGGGAACAAGAAGATGAAAAAGCAACCTTTATTATAATTACACTGGTGTGAATAGGAGTAGCACACCATTACCCCCAACTAATGTCCTATCCTGCGCACTAGCTGTTGTTTCCCTGCGATAGAATAATGGTGTATTTTGGAAGGTTTGTTCAAGCTGTAATTGGGTCAATAGACCCTCAAGTCTTGGAGAGGAAAATGAGGGAAATTGAGGGGGTGATGAGAGAGCATGAGAGGAGGTAGGCCTTTTGTTTTGTTTAATGTCAGCAAAAGCACTTCATTTCAGCTACTTCTGACTCCGGTGAACGCTGTTGCTCACCGTGAAGTGCTCATTAAATAGGAGGAGTAAATAACCGAAAGAGGGCTGGTGGTGTTAAACAGATGCTTACCGTATTAGCAGTGGAAGTCATAAATATTTATGACCTGGACAAAGTCACCTGTGCTGAAGCCATTTGCTGCCGTGGGACAGTTTTATAGCCAGATAAGATATAAAGCACATTCTGATGCACAGGAGCTCGGGAATCATGCAGGACATCTTAAGATTGCATATGAGCGCAGAATTAGGCGCTACATACCGAAATCCTATCAAAGAGAGACGTACCAGGGTCGAACCCCTCCATTACACCTGGCAGTATCTGATAGCAGCGAAACTGTTGGAACAGCAGATTATTCGCAATATGTATATTTTCCCAACTGCTGCTTTTAATGATTACAGGCAGAGGATAGAGATATTTAGCTTGAAGCTTTAGTGAGGTTTGATTATTTCTTTTTCCTACCAATAGACATTATGGATGCTTTGGTTTTGGTAATTAATTAAGCATGCAGCTGTTATTAGTCCAATTAATGTCAGCATTAGTGTTAAATGGTGCCTCGTCTAAGAATCCTGCTGTTTGCCGTAATTAATTTGCTTGTTCATTGAAGTCATTATTTGAATTGCTTCGAGTTCTTTGTTATTACCTGAACTCAAAGCAGGTGATCCATGGATATGTTGGCACCGGCGCCGACACTGGCATTGTCGTTCAACTCCATGTGTGAGCAGTGCCACTACATGCTCTCGCGGGTGCTACTGAGATTCCGACGGCATTAACACGAAGCCGGGAGTAAAGTGGGAGGCTGGAGGGAAGCATTATTATGTAGAGCGGCTCGTCTGGCCTGTCTGTGGTCATCTGCTCTTTTAACATCAGGCACCAGAACAGCAGGCATCTGTCATCTCACCCTGCCACGCCAGCCGGACAACCAATGCCCAAGAGAGTAAGAGAGGGGGAACAAAGCAGTCTGGAGTCGCTTACTAGCAGCTATGTCACCTTTTGTCTTCTTCAAACTATTATCATAATATTTTCATGCCATATACCAACTTATCTCTGATACTACATTTCCCACAATTCAAAGTTTTATCACGTAAAAAAAAAAAAATGCTTGTATTTAATTCTTTTTTAAAAAATCCAAATTCCCTCACTTTTTCGAGATATGACCAAAATTATCTGGACACTTGACCCCTTCCCTAAACCAACCTATAGCAGTATGATTTCTCTTCGTTGAAAGTAAAGGGTCCAAACCTGTTCTATTACGTATTACACAAGAGCTCCATCTGACCTCGCACCTCCAGGGTTGAGGGTTCGATTCCCACCTTGGGTCTGTGTGCATGCTCTCTGACTTTCTTGGGTGAGTAAATGTTTGTGCTTGTGTGCCCTGCGATGGATTGGCACCCCATCCAGGATGTCCCCACTCCTCATGCGCCCTGGGAAGGGCTCCAGTCTTCCCATGACCCTGGAAAACAGACTGTGCCTTCACAGATTTTGTGCCCAACTGAAAACAAATCTCCATGTGCCAAAGCCTTCCCAGAAGAGTAGAGGTTATTATAACCGCAGGGGAGAAATCAGCTCTGTGTTAATGTCAATGGTTTTGAAATAGGCACATATGGGTGTGATGGTCAGATGAGAGCATACAGTATGTACCTCAGTCCATATAGTGTAACTTGCCTTACACTATAGTTTTTAAGAGACACTTTTTTTTTCTTTATACCCAAAGTTACCGGTTTTAAAAGACAGGCTAGCAGTTTGACCAGTGCAGTGTTTTGGCAGCTGGTAGCTGGTCAGACTAGGCTGGATTTTTCAGCAGGTGCAGGGTCAGGTTCAGGGTCAGGTTCAGGGTCAAAAACGGGAGAGATGGAAGGGAGCGAGCTGAGCGGAAAAGCAATTATGAAAGGCCTTAACTAAGAATACGGTTGAATAACTTTAATCATTTGTCTTCTCTGACTGCTTTTCATAGTTAAGTTTATTTGCTGTCCCAGAGCTTTGAATTACATACATAGAAAACATACAGTACTATATATACAACATATTAAATATTTTGTTAGAGAACTACATCCATAAAATGTCAAAATCCTCACAAGGTAAAGTCACTTGTATGAACATGGCTTTTCAATTTTCATATTTTCTCATGTAGACATAACGTGCCTAGACGGTGATTTCAGTATCCTAATACGTGCACCACAAACGGTTACATGGATACGTGATTATAACAGGGAGCAAAAATAAATACAGTATGATCCTTCAGAGGATGATAAAATCAGTCTGCTACACAGATACGGATATGTGATATAAATTTCTGGCCACATCACCCACTTCTAGTGTATGTACGTGTATACTCAGCATGACACTTGGCATATAAGCCCGATATATCATCAGGACGATTCAATTGTATGCAAACAGCCTGCTTTCCATATGGGCTGAGACAGGAGTGATATAAATGAGACATCAAGATACCTAGAAATTCAGCAGATATTTTCAAATACAATCTCTTCCACATTTGAGCTAAACTATACGTGCAACTGACATTTAGTTGCAATCGTTAAACGATTGTGATGTGGATGACGAGGGCATGAGTGGAGAACGTGCATGTTGTATGAATACCCATGATTATGCCATATTATATGTTTTATTAATTGTACAGGTTCAGCCAGATTGTCTAGTGGTTTTGTTTGCTTTTATAATAATAATAATAATAATAATAATTATTATTATTATTATTATTAATCTAATTATTGCAGAATTTTAGTGCTGGAACCAATTTTATTGTGCGTGTTCTCACTCCCTGTGCTCCGTGTTTTCCTCCTACAAAAACATGTATCTAGGCTAATTGGCATTTCAAAATTCTCTGTAGTGTATGATTTAGTGTATACTGTATCTGTGTGTGTGTACTGTATATCCAGGGTGTACTCTGTGGTGTGCTCTATGACATTACACAGGATGTTGAGTGCTGTAGAGGTTGGATTGATGGACATTTTCTGATAGCTCTGATGGTTGATGTTTCACAGCATGTGGGGAGAACACATTTCATTATTTCATTAGTCTAATTCCAGTGTCATTTAAGTTGCTCTGCATTTTTTCTGAGTAATATCACATCAGACCTGAGAGGAATGTGGTTGTCTTTATGCCTTTACATTATCCTTAAGGTAGGCGATTCGAGGAGCACATTATTTGATCCTTATCAGAAATGTTCGAGCTTAAGTGAGGGGAAAAAACAAACCTTACGGCTAAAACAGTGTTGGTGCTGATTACATTTTTTTTGTAATACATATAATATAGAAAATGCGTGTGCCAAAGAAGTTACTTCTTTAGTTTATGCAACATAGAAGTGACCAATATAAAAATTTCCTTCCCTAAAAATTTAATTGGTTTTTGGTAAAAGCATTAAAACCAAAAAAATCTGTAATGTCCGTAACCTTGTCAAATTCAAGCTGCAGTATCTTAACAATTTACTGTAGCATTTTAGAATAATACACTTTTTCAGGTTTACGTCTTTTCATGTGAAATCTAAATTGGCCAATAATAGTTTCATCTGAATGACGATTAAGATCACTGAAAGATAGCTACGGTCACTACATAAAACAGCATGAAGTTGTATTTGGCAAATGTGTGGGTTTTTTTTTTTTACAAAAAATAAATGTATAAATGTGTATTCATATTTACAAAAAAATAAACTAGGTTCAGGATTTAAGGAGCATCTATTAATATAAAAAATGGTGTTATATGATCCTATATAAAAAATTCACTTTTTTACCTAGATGAGACACTTTTTAGCACGAATACCATATTTTGGCCGTTATTCATATACTGTACATATAGTAAAACCTAAACGTACACATGCTGCACAAATACATGGTGTAAAATCAGCCAGAGCAAAATAATCCAAACTGCAAGTTGTATTTGGTATACATTAATATGAAATATACTGTTTTGTTTCGGTGGCATGGGGGCCTCACACCTCCTGGGGCGAGAGTTCGATTCTGTGTGCGTGGTCATGCTCTCCCCTTGCTTTATGGGAACTGCTATGCAGATTAGTCTAAGTGGCGTTCCCAAATTGCGATGGATTGGTGTATCCTACCTTGTGCTCTACGTCTCCTGGGATAGACTCCAGTCCCTCAGTGACCCTGAACACAGCATAAGCGGTGTAGAAGACGAATGAATGAATGTTCTAGTTTATACTGAGAAGCTTGGGGCAAGCATGTTGAGAAAGATGGCATTGTGACTCTCAATAGCCAGTGGCAGAAATGATTCCCAGTAGTGTGTCCTATATCCAGCAGTCTCTCACAGCCACTGTTATTTATTTATTTTTTCCTTTACTTCATAGCCATCGGGACCTGAAGCCTGAGAACCTGTTGCTAGACGAGAAGAACAACATCAGGATAGCAGACTTCGGCATGGCCTCGCTGCAGGTGGGAGACAGCCTCCTGGAAACGAGTTGCGGGTGAGTAACACTGCGTACTAAATAGCACTCGGGAGTGACTAGCATTTGTCCTGTGACTGCCGGCAATCAATTATGGATAATCTTATCGATTGTGTACTTAAGGTAGTCTATCTGCTTGACATATGCTGCAGTCTTATTTACAATATGTCAGTCTCATTGGTGACCGCGTCCGTTGTTGTTTTTCTCCGTTAATGTCTGGAGAGTGCTCAAAAAAAGCATGTTTGATCAATGACACTTGAAGACACTGTCTCAGTCATTAATCTTCCTCTCTTACGATATACTGAAATAAACAGATTGCCAGCTCTCTCATTACTTGCCCGGAGGTCTGGTGGGGAGTGAGTGGAGCTGTACTCTCTTGGAAGCAAAACTAAACTTTTAAATAAAACGATTTGTTATAAAAAAATGTAAAAAAAAAAAAAAGAAAAAAGAAAAAAGACTTAAGTGTTTCCTCCTACGTTAAACAAGGTCGGAAATGTATGTATAAGTAGAGAGACTGGGTTTACATAGGGCATACACACACACACACACACACACACACACACACACACACACACACACAAGCTTTCTTTTTAAGTGGTTTAAATCAACGATTTACGTATTCTTTTCCCACAAGACCTCGTCTCATGTCTGTGATGCCGCGAGTGCGAAAGAGTGAACCTGTTACAACATCAAATGTAAAAAAAAAACTTCAAAGCCCTCCGACGATTGATTGAAGCGCATGCTCGTTAACTGATGCTGCTGCGCAAAACGTGATTTTTAAATGCATTTTCATTTATTTTTAAACACTACGTTTGTAACACTAGTAACGTAATGTTATGGACATTAGTGAGTGTAATCAAATTACATGCATTTAAAATGTAACGTGTTACATTACTGCGTTATCAGGAAAAGCAATTAGTTTACAGTAAGGTGTTACACAGTATTATACCCAATTCTGCAAATGACTATATGTATATATATATATATATATATATATATATATATATATGAACTCAGTGAATAGCACAAGTGAGTCATCTCACCAACAATGCATTACATATACAGTGAATTTATTTAAACAGACATTAATATTGCTGCCTTTCTGGTTCTAAGTTTAAAAAGACACACTGTGTGGTCTATGATACCAAAGTGCAAACAGCAGTTATTCTGATTCTGTTAAACTAGAAATGTGCCTATAAATCATAAAGCTATCATGTTAATGTATCACATATGGCCAGCTTGGAGATAATTATAAAAAAACGGGAAGACTCTCCTCCTGTTCTTCAGGCACCACTGCACAGCAAGGCAATCAGAACGACTCAGCATTTGCATAATCAAACATGTACAGAGTTAAAAATACATCCTTACACTTGCCCTGCTGAGCTCGTCTATTTGTGGTACATTATTACATATTGTGAACCAATTATAGCGCTGTAGAAACGGCTGACATCACACCTAATAAGTTAAGTGGAGTACAGCTGATGTCATCCTAAAAGTCATCAGTTCTAATTCTTATTCCGTAAGCATTATCTGTCTGATCTCATCCAGGTGGATCGTCTGAAAGCTCTCATCATCTGTCCGTAAATCTAGAATCGCAAGTGAAAATATTGTCTTGATTATAAGCGCAAATATTCATTGTCTCCTTTGCAATCCATACAAATGGAGCACTCTGTTAAGTCACTGCCGTATTGTGTCATTACATTATGGGTCAGGAAACTGAGATGGTGATACTTGAGGGACTTGATGTGTTTGGATCAACACCACATATTGAGAAAAAAAAAAACAATTGTGGTGTTAATAAAATCTGCACTATCTGTGTTTATGGTGACTCCAGTTTACAGTAGGCACTGCACGTCTTTGGGGACTTACATAAAATTAATCATGTTTAACTAATGGTTAATTAAGGATCTGTGCTGCAGAACATGTATCTAAACATGCAAGAGACGTTTCACCCACTCAGCAATATTTATACTGTATATATTTTGACATCTCATTCTCTTGAACAATACTGCTGAGACCTTGCTTACACCTGCCCATTTATTTCCTTATTTCCATTTTCCTGGCCATTTTTTTAATATCAGGAACATATCCTGATAGGGCGGCTCAGCGGCCACCACTGTTGCCTTGCACCTCCAGGGTCCGGGTTCGATTCCCGTCTGTGTTCGATTCCCGCCTCTATGTGCACGGAGTTTGCATGTTCTCCCTATGCTTGGTGGGTTTCCCCCGGGTACTCCGGTTTCCTCCCACAGTCCAAATTCATGCAGATTATGCTAATTAGTGTTCTCAAATTGCCCGAATCTGTGAATGAGTGATGAATTGGCATCCCGTCGTGAGTGCACCTCGTTTGTGCACTACTTAAGTCTCCTGGAATAGGCTCCAAGCCCTCCGTGAACCTGTATACAGGATAAAGCAGTACAGATGATAAATCATTACACTCAGTATAGATGAGTGTATCCTGATAAACACATGAATGTAACAGTATCTGCAGTTAGAAGGATTGAAATCGAACTGCTGTATTGCATAGAATCACATGACAACTGATTCTATTTGTTGTCAATGAAAAAGCTGCTGGTAGTGGTGGCTCATGTGGCTAAGGCTCTAGGTTGTTGGTTTGGGTATCTAAGGATCTGGGTTTGAACCCCGCTGTCACTAGGGCTTGGTAAATATTTCTTCCAATGTTAGTTATTTCTTATTGCATAAAAATCCAGACATCAGATGGAGAGAGTAACGGTGCTTTCTCCAAGATCGTCGTCTTCCTTATACAATAGTTGACATTTATCACAATATAGATCACAATATATTCAAATATAACCCTCGCTCTCAAAACACACTATAACACCCATTTGTACACAGGGTGAGAGGCTCATGTGACTACCACTTACTTCTAGTGCTAATCTAATTAAAAACCCACACGTTTCTGATCCTAAGCAGTGACAAATCGGTTAACTCCAAACTTTTGCCTGGCGTTGTTATTGTTTGCTGCTATGTAAATGAAAGAGGAAATGAGCTCTAGCGAATAGCTGGGGAAGGATTAATGCATTGACACTCTGCCCTACAGGCATTCCCTCTAAAAACCCTGTTCAATCTCATAACATCCCTCTGTTTATCTTAATTTCCTTTTCGTACCTGACAGGAATATGGGGGAAAGTTTTGCTTCTCTAATATTTCCATCCTTATTTAATACGAAAGTGCTTAACCAGGTTGTGATTGTTGCGTTCGACAAATGCCATGCCATTTTTTAAGGTATTTGTAGGGGCAACATATAAACGGCACAATGACTGGGTTATACAACAGAACAGACACAGAGCAAATTATGGAGAGCATGAAAAAAATATTTGGAGAAAAAAATGATTCACATTGAAAATCTCTGTAACATCTGCAGTCGAATTGAATTCTGTATTAATGCACCAGTTTTAACACTGATAAAATCACTACATTAACGTCACTATTTGACGTTACTAAGTTTGCTATATTGGACTATGTTGCAGGTTTGGAGAATTTATTATATGGAATATTATTCGGACTTGGTGGTGTAGTGGTTAGCACCATGGCCTTGCACATCTGGGGTCAAGGGTTCGATTCCTGCAGTGTGTCTGCGTGCTTGGAGTTTGCATGTCCTGGAGGAAACTTGGTGGGTTTCCTCCAGGTGCTCCGGTTTCCTCTCAAGACATGCAAATTAGGCGAAATGCTATTTCCAAATTGCCCACAGCCTGTGAGTGTACGCACATGTCCTTCTGTGGCTTGCAGTGAATTGGGTCCAAATCTCCCACGACCCTGTACAGGATAAGCAGCATAGAGAATGAGTAAGAGATCATAATTAATCTATCATAAAAAAAAACTCTGATACCTTCACTTTATCACACACTCTCTTGTGGTACATTGTCACTCGAGATTTAACTACTATTCACACATAAGGGTTCTGAACATATGCTCAATTAGTAATGATGTGTGGGGCGACTGAGGTAATTATGATCAATTCACAAAGGTACAGTTCATTCTTTCATTCATTTTCTATACCGCTTATCCTGATAAAGGGTTGCAGGGGGTCCGGGAGCCTATGCCAGGAGGTTATAGGCCATGAGGTGGGGGTATGCCCAGCACACGCACACACAAACACTCACAAAGGGCAATTTGGGAACACTAATTAGTCTAAACTGCATGTCTTTGGACTGTGGGAGGAAACCGGAGTATCTGAAAGCATGGGGAGAACATGCACGCATACAAAGAGGCGGGATTCGAACCCAGACCCTGGAGACGTGCCCCCGTGCCGTCAAAGGTGCAATATTTACACATAGAGTATGAAGCAGCATGAAAATGTGTATAGACCCCCTTGGAATGAACTGGTTTTCTGTGACGTGATCTCCATCTAAGTCTCAAGAATAGACAAACACAATGTGCTTAAACTGATAACACACAAACAATTATAATTCCTCAGTTATTAATTGAAAACGTCCTTTAACCATTCTTCTGAAGACATCACTGGAACCGGCAAACTTCAGCTTCTTCAGTTTGTTTAGAGAGCAGCGGCTTCCTTCGTGCTGTTCTGCCATGGCCATCCTGCCTGTTCAATGGTTTACGTATGGTAGCCCCATGAAAATTGCCAGTTCCGGTGATGTCTTCAGGCCTTATGGGTTCTTCTTCTCCTCGTTGAAGATTCTGCATGGTGCCTTTTGGGTCATCTTGGCCGGCCGTCCACTTTTAGGAAGAGTAACCACTACTCGAGAGTACTGCTCTTGATCGTCTTTGGAGGTCTCCCTTTTTTCAAGTCATGGTTCACATCAGCAGATGCTACTTATGAACAGTAAAGTTAGAAGCTCTAAAGCACGCCACCAAACTCATTTAATCAGTTGGATTCCTGACTCCAATGAGTTTTCGTTGAAGTACGTAATCTATGGGTTCACTTACTTTTTCTTCCAGCGCTGTGAATGTTTAATGGAAATTATCATTTTCCCCTATGCTGTAATCAGCTTAAGCACATTGTTTATGTCAGTTGTTGTGACCAGGATGAAGATCAGATAACATGTTATGGCAAAGTAATGCACAAATCCAGTTCATTCCAAGGGGTTCCAAGGTGCCACTGTGTGTGTGTGTATATATATATATATTCAAATATGTGGATATATATATAACAAATGTGTGCAAAACATTTTTTTTTTCATTTCAAATATACTGACACACTGGATTTAAACTTAATTCCCCAGGATACTTCAGTAATAATTTAATTATGCCACCTCCCACTGTAAAACGAATTGATTTCACATAGCGCATTAGTGTCTTTCGTCATTACACATGTAGCAGGAGCTCTTTCTGATCTCAAGGAAGTATTTTTTCGCAATTGCATTGCTGACTAGGTGTAGCTAATGTTGAATCTATTTGTATAATAAGACATCACCCGCAAGCACAAGCTCATATTAGCATAACCTTCTGCTTATGTGTGTGTGAAGTTGTTGTGGATGTCAGCTGGTGCGTTTGTTATTGTGAGCCTTGACAGCTCGCCAGGATCTCGCACATTATCCTTATTTCTCCTGAAAGGGTCTGGCAGAAATCTGTCTAACGAAAGCATCTTTTTCTTGTAGAGTTAATGTGATCTGATCCGTACCGCACCATGAATGCAGGGGATTCGGTTTGTATAAGACAGATCGGTGATCGGTGAACACGCCAGGGCCTAATAAAGGAATTAGACGTTTGACTTTCACTGTTAGGCTCTGTAGAGGTTTTACTATTATCAGGCCCTGCTAGCTGACATTTCAGAGACATGACTCATGCTCTCATCTTTACTCAACAGGTCGCCTCACTACGCCTGTCCTGAAGTCATCCGGGTGAGTGTGTGAACTGACAGAGCTGTCTATTAACATTTTGTGTATGTATAAATATATATATATATATATATATATATATATATATATATATACACACATACACACTACCGTTCAAAAGTTTCAGAACACTTGCAAATTTCTTTGTTTTTGTTTAGTGATTTATTTTCTACATTCTACAACAATACTGTGGATTTCAAAGCTATAAAATAACACATATGGAATTAGGTAATTATGTAACAACAATAAAAACAACAGTTAGTTGTTATTTTAAGACAC
>JAQQZS010000012.1:12813907-12825355 GCA_030068045.1 Platyallabes tihoni
AGTATTGTCAAGTGCATTTGCAAAATCCGTCAAGCACCATAATGAAACTGGCTCTCATGAAGGCCATCCCAGGAGGGTGAGACCAAAACCTACCTCTGCCACAGACGAGAAGTTCATTTAGAGTTATCAGCCTGAAAAATCACCAATTAACAGCACCTCAGATTAGAGGCGTAAAAATCAGGAACCATCGGTAGTGTGTGTGTGTGTGTGTGTATATATATATATATATATATATATATATATACACCCAAGGCTGTACTGAAAATGCAGGCATAACAGACAAAGGTTGTCAGAATTGCACGGGTTGGTAGAGTAAATCTTCCTCTATACAAAGGTACAACTCAACTTAGTCTCCATCACAAGCGATGCACTTGTGCCATTGTTAAACCCAACTCTTGAATCCTCTTCGTCTCAGTCGATTGTCTCCCAGTGCGTGGTTTGTCTTCAGATTTAAACATAAACATAAACATTCCATAGTCCAGTGGGAGACCATTGACTGTGACAATGGGGTATTTTCAAAAGGGATTCAAGAGTTGGGTTCCACGATGGCACAAATGCATGGCTTTTGATGGAGACTATGTGGAATAGTACCTTTGTATAGAAGAGTTACTCTACAAATGTGTGCCAATTAGGTGACATACTGTATGCCAGGTGAAATTATGCCCACTTTTGCGTTACTTTTGGTACAGCCTGCATAGATGAATAGATAGATGGAAGAGATGAAGATGGTGTGTGTGTGTGTGTGTGTGTGTGTGTCTATATAGAGTATTTATGTATCTTGGCCTCTAATTACTCTCTGTTCTCAGGGAGAGAAGTATGATGGAAGGAAAGCAGATGTATGGAGCTGTGGGGTCATTCTTTTTGCTCTACTGGTGGTGAGTTTTGGTCTGGTCAACTCTTTGTTCTTGTATCCGATCCAGGGTTTTCCCCACCTCGTGTTCTCAGGATGGGATCCAGATCCTGTAATAAGGATAAGGCAGTTACTGAAGATGAATGACATAAATGAGTTTATATAATCTCAATACGGTATTCAGATACGGTAAATCAGATCAATCACTGATGGTGAACATGGTGCTGATTTAGTTTTTTTTTGCACGTTTTTTTAGCTGACAGTTCAGATAAATCTTTTGCATGCTCATTTATCAGTTGTCACTGATCTCAGTTTTAATGCTGCTGAAGTAATAAATGTACACTTTGGTTCATGGGCAAATAACGTTGTGTTCATTGTTTCAAAACTTTGATTTAAAACTTTCTGGCATTTCTAATGAGGCAGAATTTCTAAAGGCCGTCTGAATGAATAAGCCCAGTTACGCTTTCACAATTTTTGTTACAGATTGCTACTGGCTCCGTCACACTCTGACGTTATTAACTCTGTAGTAATTTACCTTTTCTTTCCTTTTCTTTCTTTTACCTTTTCTTTCAGCCAGGGCCTGTGTGCATAAAACATTTTAAGTATAGCAATGCTTTAATTTTAAGAATTGTCTTAAAATGTACCTGTTCAGGTTTCATAAGTTTCTTTCAGTTCATTTTTGCCTCCAGTTGCAAGAAGAGTAGGAGAGAAAATGGCTCTCACTACAGTCGAGCTGCATCAAACATGTTTTACGTTGGATTTGAATATTTCACAAGCATGAAAATCCAGTCGACTTCTAATGATCAAATGCCTGACCAGACGTTCAGACATTCTGATGAAATGGAGCCTCTGTGATACCACCAGAAATACACCACCACACTTCATTCAGTGAAATCAGAAGCATGTTGGCAGTTTAGTTGATGAAGTATTTTCCAGAATTCCCCATGTATTTTTAGAGAAGAAAGTTGAACCAGTGGTTTTCAATGGTCATTATTGTTGCCATAAATAGCCTAAGGATAATAATAATAATAATAATAATAAAAGGATAAAAAGGTAGGAAAATCCTTAGCTAATGAAAATGATGATGTATTTGAAATATACAAGGCATGGTTAAACTAGTCTTATGCATTTAAGGATGAAACTTAAAATGACTTTAAAAGCTCAGGAGGTTTTATGCATACTGTCCCTTTCCTTTTCTTTCCTTTCTTTTCTTTTCCTTTCCTTTCTTTTCCTTTCCTTACCTTTTCTTTCTTTTCCTTTCCATTTATTTTCTTTCTTTTCCTGTCTTTTCCTTTCCTTTTCTTTCCATTTCTTTTCTTTCTTTTCCTTTCCTTTCTTTTCATTCCATTCCTTTCCTTGTCTTTCTTTTCCTTTCCAATCCTTTCCTTTTCTTTCCATTTCTTTTCCTTTCCTTTCTCTTCCTTTCCTTTGCCTTTCTTTTCTTTCCTTTCCATTCCTTTCCTTTTCTTTCCTTTCCATTCATTTCCTCTTCTTTCCTTTCCTATTTCCCTTTATCATTTCTTCTTCTTCTTCTTCTTCCTCTGCAGATTCAGGTCTCTCACAATATATTGGTCTGATGACATGGTGATGATCACCAAATAAACAGACCCCTCACTGCTTGTGCCACTGAGGGTTGAGTTTAAACATTCTACCTGGCTGCCTGATTGGATGCTTTCCTGCATTCTTTTTTATCTCCTAAGGTCAACTTTTCTAAATATGTATTTTGAGCAGAAATATGGAGGTAAGGGTGTGTTGGGAGCTGCATATTCAGCATAGCCACTGAGCTCAGTCAGTTAAAACACTATTTATCCGCTGGTGTTTGACAGCGTCTCTCCCCTGTAGTTAGGTCGCCTTCTGATCATCAGTTATATGAGCTCGGCATCGCCACGCAGCAGCCATTCATCAAACACACACGTCTGTAGGGTGTCAGTGCCACTGATGAACTGCTCACTTAACAGGAGCTGTTTCAGGCTAAACTAATTGTGAAATTCTTTGCCATTTTACAAGAGCTAAGCAGAATTTTGGGTTGTCTAAGTTCCGTCATACTCTTCGCTCCTCACTGTCCGGGTTTCGTGGCAGTGACAGCATTTAAAGCTGCGAAATTGTTAAACTGATTTAGAGGCATTACAGTGTCTCAGTGTCTTTAATCATTGGAAATGATAATGACAGGAGTTGTTTCTGATCTTTTTTTTCAGTGTTTTCCTGCTCCAACTCAGTGGTGGATGCCTTAATACCGTCTGCTGGCCTACATTTGATTGTTCATACTCACTCATGTTTCTCATTTCTGCAGGGAGCTTTGCCGTTTGATGACGATAATTTACGGAACTTGTTAGAAAAAGTGAAGCTGGGAGTGTTTCACATGCCACACTTCATTCCTCCGGACTGCCAGAACCTCCTAAGAGGAATGATAGAGGTGGATGCTAGCAAACGCCTTACGGTGAGCTGTTTCTTATTCAATGTTAAACACTACAAAGGGAATATTTCAGGTTTTTAGCTCATCATACCTTTATACTTATCACTTGCACCAAGGCCTCCATATCAGAGTTGAGTTGACTTGTATGTAAATGGAGTGTAGTAAAAGTAATTGGTTCATTTACATGGTAATTAGCTTTAAAATGGTGCTGATGGCAGCTTTAATAATGCAAAAAAAAAAAAAAAAAAAAAAAAGCTTCACTGGACTCCTTATATTTCACGCGCATGTAATTATGATTTGTCATGAAAACATAATATGATTAAAAAAGCAAAGTAATTAAGGGTCATATTACGCAAATACTCAAGTGTAACTTTTAAATACATAATGCATGCAAATGAGAAAGCCGCTATTATCATCAAGGGGGCTGGATAAATCTTAAATTCATTAGCTAGCCCACCAGGTAAGTAGAACCTCCAGTGTTTTCCAGCCCCATCGATTGTTGCACAAAAACCTAAGTGAAAAAAGTGGTAGCTGATGTTTTGTCACGATGTATGAACATAGCTAGACTAATACAGACTTGTGGAATTATGTGGAGTAGCATATCGTGTTTGACATGACAAAAAAAGTCAGCACGTCTTTAACCGATATTTTGATGACAGGATGTGTTGTTTTGTCTGCCTTATGTCTTTATTTGTCATAGCACGTTTAAGGAGTCTAGCACACGACTTTGTGCTAGATGTTACTTTCTTCAGTGTTTCTACAAATCTGCATGTTGCTTGTTGTGCTTGTTAAGGAAAATTCTTCTTTCCTTAGCAGAAAATAATTAACCCGTCTAGAAAAAACTTTTTTCCGTTAGTGCGTCTACTGATGTGTGTAGTGCAGCAGGTGGTGAGATTCAGCATACAGACCTAGTGAATGCTGTAACGACTATGTCAGACGCTACCACATGCATTGTAATTTTTTTTAAATGCAGTCGGTGCTTGCATGTAAATGTGTGTCATCCAACTAAACGCTCAATTATGTACTTTTTGACAAACTGATATACATTTTCACAGTAGACAGGAAAATCTGTATTCACAAGCAGGAAGAAAATGCTGTAGAATTTGGCAGCAGCATCTCTATGTGAGGAATCCATGTCTTGTGTTCATAAGAATTAGTTTTCAAGGTGTTTTGTGTCTGAAAAAACTCAACTCAACTCATCGTCTATACCGCTTTATCCTGTATTTAGGGTTGCAACGAGCCTGGAGCCTATCCCAGGAGACTTGGGGCACAAGGCGGGGTACAGGGTGCCACACTCACATTCACACACTACGGGCAATTTGGGAATGCCACTTAGCCTAATCTGAAGGTCTTTGGATTGTGGGAGGAAAGTAACCAAGGACAGGGAGAACATGCAAACTCCATGCAGACAGAGACGGGAATCGGATCTGGCCGAGAATCGAACCCGGACACTGGAGGTGCAAGGCGACAGTGCTAACCACTACACCACCGTGCCGCCCAAAAGTTATACATTTGTTACATTTTTAAAATTTTTTATTTAAATGCCGTACATCAGCTGAAAAGTCTGGATTTAGGGCATTATGGTGGTGCAAGTATCCAGATAACAAGAACTGTTTAAAACGCAACATTTAAATTAATTATAGATGGATACAAAGTATCACATCATGGTTTTGTTGTTGGTGGTCTTTCAACTGCTCCTCTCGAGGGGTCGCCACAGCAGACCATCCGATCTGCACAACGACTTGGCACGGGTTTTACTCGGATGCCCTTCCTTACTCAGCACTCCTATTTTATATCTGGGCTTGGGACTGGCACTGCATCCAGTGGCTGGAGTTTGGGCATTGGGTGGGAATTGAACCCGGACATTCCGCACGGCAGGCGAGAAACCTACCACTGCTCCATCACATGTCATTCTTTTATTAGTATAAAATAGAACTGTTTGGTATAATTGCTATAGTGTAAGATGACCCAGCATCACATCACATGGAACCCTAATATTCCACCAATAATGGGAATAATCGGCCAATTGATTATATAAAACAGCATCATGTAAAAACACGATCAGTCGGAACAGTCTGACCCGATCCGACCTGATCTGAATACATTATTAATGGGCATGAGAAACAGGGGGATGTAAACCATTGACATTCTGTTCAGTGGGTAAATATTAGCTGTGTAAACACTCGATCTGATCATTTCTCTCTTGTTGGAATAAGTATATTCTTTCTGCGCACCACGTGGGGGTAACAATAGGTGACTTGAAGAGTTCCTGAGAGGGAAATTTGTTTCCATTTCCTGATCAATAAACACATGAACAACTCTCTCTTTACATACAGTACAGTAGAACTTTCACCCACTGGGTCTCTGACTGAGAAACTTGATCATACCATACATTGTAAAGCATCATCTCATCTAATCCAGGCCGGATTTATCAGATAAGTTGGTAAGCCAGACCTAAATAAAGTTAGAGAAACATATTTATCTTTCTCATTCTTTTGTTATATTTTGCTGGATGAAACACTTCAAAGCAGACAACCTGTGAAAAAAGTTGATATTCTGATTAAATGCTTTGAGCCTGTACGTACTGTAAATGCACATCTTAGCACATCAGCATTCATGTAAAGGTAGCAAACTTCAATCGGATTTCATAAGATTTCAGTCAGAGTGGAGATATATTATCCGTTTAAACATTGCTAGTGTCTAGTACAGATAAATGAAATGAATTCATATTTATGGATGGTATAAAATTATTTGACTCTAAGGTCAAAGCGGCTTCTAGCTGATCAGCGAAGGGTACAGGGTCTTACTCAAGCGTCCACTGAAAGTTGAGACAAGATTTCCAATCAGAATCTAAATCTTTAAGCCACCACTGCTACACACACACACACACACACACACACACACACACACACACGGCACTATTACACATGCTTGTTTTGAAAAATGGTGTTTGTGAATAATACTGCACTTGGCCCTTTAGGTGAAGCCATGCAAATGCTGTCATATTTGTGCTGCAGATCATTTTTCACGGCAGCGCCGATCGCCCCTCTCTGCATCCTGATTAAAATCTCATTTCATCTTTTTTCTGTGCTCGCTTTAGCCTCCGCTTTTACCTGCAGACCCTTTTACAGTATATCAGGATGCCTTCATTAGCATGACCTCTCCGTCCTTGTATTTGACACTGTCAGATAATGACCGATACTTAAAGCTGTTGCTG
Organism: Platyallabes tihoni; assembly: GCA_030068045.1. Taxonomy (NCBI): domain Eukaryota; kingdom Metazoa; phylum Chordata; class Actinopteri; order Siluriformes; family Clariidae; genus Platyallabes; species Platyallabes tihoni. Next base: position 12,820,388 of record JAQQZS010000012.1, read on the forward strand.
ATTTTCCTTTTTGTTTTTTTTGTTTTTTTTCTTTTGCAGTTAGAACAGATCCAGAAACACACATGGTACATGTAAGTACAACTTACTCTTTCATTGTGTGTGTGTGGTAGATAAGTGGCACAGACGCTTCATGTCTCCAACAAGGACAAGGATCTGTGGGTCCAAAGGGGGTTTAGCTGTCTGCTCATATGCCCCTGATCCTGTTATGTGTGTGTGAGAGAGAGAAAAAGAGAAGTGTGTTTGTGTGTGTGTGTGTGTGTGTGCGCTCACAGCAGGAGGAGACATGGATGCTTGACAGCCCCCCCCTGACTCTGAGCTTCTCTGGGGTCAAAGACAGTCACGCGGCCACCCGGTCCTTCTCTCAACAGACTCCTGAGTCACTATCAGTTTCAGCAGAATACTTATGCTTTTGGCTGCTGGTTCACACCGCCCTGTTCTAGCACAGATGGCAACACTACACACACACACACACACACACACACACAACACACAGATCGAGTAAGGTACTACTGAAGATCAGTAACAGCTAACACTGCAATGCATTAAAATGTGTATATACACTGATTACCAAGTGTCTAGGACTTTTGCTTTTTTTAGCTTTGAACTGGACATGTGACTTTACTGGCGCTTTACTGGGGCAGAAGCCTACAGTATCCTAGGAGTTAGAGTTAGGGCCTGAGGTGGTGGACACCCTGGACAGGGTCCCAATTCATCACAGGGCACACACACATACACACTGTTGGCAATTGAGGAACGCCAATTAGCCTAATCTGCAGGTCTTTGGACTGTGGGAGGAAACCGGAGTACCCTGAGGAATCCCATCAAGCACAGGGAGAACATGCAAACTCCATGCACACAGAGACAGGAATCGAGCCTGGCCCGGAATCGAACATGGACCCTGGAGGTGCAAGGCGACAGTGCTAACCACTACACCACCGTGCCGCCCAAAAGTTATACATTTGTTACATTTTTAAAATTTTTTATTTAAATGCCGTACATCAGCTGAAAAGTCTGGATTTAGGGCATTATGGTGGTGCAAGTGTTCGATCCCTTGTTCGATCCTGCACCTGCGCACAGGTTCCTTTTGCTTTGCTTGGGTTTCTTCAGGTTCTTCAGGAGGTTTCCAATCTCGCCCAAACAATGCCCTCAATGAGTAGCTTTAAGATTGCCCCAATTGTGGATAAGTGTGATGGTGTGTGTGTGTGATGGAATGGCCTCCCATTCAGTGTGTCATACAACCTGGGATGGGCTCCATGAACTTAACTAGGGCGTGGTGCTTACTAAAGATGGAAGTAAAGATTCATACAATTTGTACCGAAACTCTATAATCTGTCACAAAAGTTCCATAATTCTGCCTAGGGTGTGTGCTGATGTAGGGCTGGCCCAGTCTGCTCATTATAATCAGTCAGATTCCATCCAGCAGCACACAATGATCCATGTGCGTCACAACTGTACGAGTCCTCAAACCACTAAGTACCAAGTCCAAGTAGACGGATGGAACAGTGCAAGTGGACCAGTGTATGGACTCACACCTGATTGTCCTCCTTGTACTAGAAGCGTGCTGTGGAGAACCCAGTCTCCATACTCAAGTGTAGAAGCACAAGTCTACTAGACGTCATAGGTTATTTTAAACAAATTAATGAAATTTAAGTATACGAGAAGGTTGAAATGTTGTCTGTGAACTCCACACCAATTCACAACAAAGATACAGAGCCACCCTGCATCCAGTAATAACAATAAAATAACAATAATCCATTTTCTACATAATAATATTACCTAATAGTTACCATCGCACCTGTCGAATAATAAACAGGACAGCTCTTTTGCTGGAAATTAAAACATTTTTACTGTAAGTTAATACATACTGTATGCAGGCATGCATTTTAGTACAGTAGAGCTACAGGTGTTGTATATTACAGTCTTATTATAACGATATGATTATGGAACTCGCTGGCTTAACCAACATAGTGCTGACAAAATGACATTGACTAGTTAATGTTAGAATAGTTCAGGGAAAGTTGTGACTACATTAAGGAACTATTCCTCAACTATACTGTCCTCCTGCTCCTGTTCACTCTGTCCTGTCACACTCATTCTGTCCCTCCTCAGCTTCCCTGTCACACACCTGCCTGGCAGCAGTCATGGCCAACCACATCTCCTTTTCATTGTTCCACATGTTGCTGCACGATGTCAGATTTTATTGATGTTGAAGCCACCTCAGCAAACATATCTGTGCTGTTCTAGCATATTCGCCTGCATCTGTCTCTGGATTTATTTTTTCATGTTTGTTTTTTGAAACACAATTTCTCTGCACCCCTCTTGTGTTTTGTGTTCATCCATTTTAACACCCTCATCCATCTATAGATGTTAGGGTCTGAGCCATGGCATCTGGCACAAGAAAAGGAGGAGGGTGGTGAGGCATTGTAAGAGATGTGGCAGGGTCAGCCTGGTATCAGTAAAAACTACATTAACCAATGGGTCAGGAGTTGAATTTAAATGAAAATTGATAGACCTAAATTCCATTATATAGAACCGAAGTCCCATCCAGATTGGGTTCGCTCTCCAGGAAAAGGCCCTTTGTGCCGAATTACCAGTTCATTTCTGGGTCTGGGGTACGATCCCTTCTCATGCTCAGTAGTTCTGAGATGGGATTTGGGGCACTCGTACACACATGCACACACACTCACACACATTCACACACACTATGGTCAATTTGGGAATGCCAATTAACCTTATCTGCATATCTTTGGACTGTGGGAGGAAACCGGAGTACCCGGAGGAAACCCACCAAGCACGGGGAGAACATGCAAACTCCATGTACACAGAGATTTTTATTTCATTATACATCTGAGCAGTTGAGGGTTAAGGGTTACTTTCTCAAAGGGCTTTGAACCTGAGACCTTCCGAGCTGTAGTCTAATGCCTTAACCCCTGAGCTACTCCTGAACCTACCTACAGTACATACATTTACATATACTACATATATCCTTAATCACCATGACTAGTGTTTGGTGCTTTCTTAAATTTTAGTTTTTTTTGATTTTTGCTTTTTGTCAGCGGGGGAAAGAACGAGCCAGAGCCCGAGCAGCCCGTGCCTAGGAAGGTGGCAATCCGAAGCCTGCCGTCGGCCGACGACATCGACCCGGACGTGCTGGAGAGCATGCACTCGCTCGGCTGCTTCCGAGACAAGAACAAGCTGATGAAGGACCTGCTGTCAGACGAGTGAGTGGCTCTGCACTGACCTGGAGACAGTTTACTCTGGCCAGTTTCTAACATTAAACCTTGCAACAACGTTAAACCTCAGATCAAAGTCAGAACTGTGCCCTCGTGTCAAAGAAAGAGATGTGGGGGACAAATGGAAAAAGGCGGTGGGTTAAAGGAGCAAGTGGTGGCTTTGCTCACCCATATAAACCCATTTGCACACATGGATACATACCAAGACACACACACACACACACACACACACACACACACACACACATACAGTACTGTACACAGCATGTCCTTTGGACAAGTCATTTGTCAAAGCACAGTTGCATTATGATGGCCATTGAAGCAGTGCTGCTGTTATTTCCCTAGCCTCAAGTACCACTATTTACCTTTTCATATCTATACCTCCGAGGCACCCGGTTTCTATATTGAGAAGCTTCCTGCTTTTTTTTTTTTCTTCTTCTTCTTTTTGACAATGCCCCATTTTTGTGCTGTTATACTGTAGGACTGAGGAGTGTTCATATATCACAGAGACCATCCTTGAAATGGGGTGTGTGGTACTAAAATCAGCAAAAAGGAGGAGGAAATATGATTCTAGGTCACTCTGTCCAAAATAAATGGATGTTCTTTACCGATATATCTTTGAGTCTTGTCCTCTGTTGTAAATGTGAACAGTTCAGAAGCAGTTAAAGCATGTTTTGGTCTATTTCTCGCTTCGATTTTTTTTTTCAGTGACAACCAGGAGAAAATGATCTATTTCCTGTTGCTGGACCGAAAGGAGAGATACCCAAGCCATGAAGACCAGAACCTTCCGCCTCGCAATGATATAGGTATATATACCTGCAGGACATTCGCATAAAAGCAAATCATACTTGTTTAGTTTTTTTTTGTGAGGCCTGAATGATGTCACATTACTGTATAAGAAAATACGCGTTTAGGTTGGATAGCTTGTTTTAGTGCATTTTGAAAGATCTAGGCTTCTACACATTGCATTATAGCAATAACTGAGTATGTAGCAATGTTTATTAGGACAAGCCTTAGCTTTCAAGAAGAAATGTAAAGAACATTGTCTTTCCCCAGGGGGTGCAATTATCTAGGGATTCGCTTCACTTTCAAGAGACTGCAACCCTCACAATACCACAAAAAAAATAAAAGCATAACTGCGGAACATCTTTCTGATGTATATTATAGACTGTATGTATATATATACCTTACATATATTTTGTGCGTCACATACAAATAAGTTACTGTCTGTAACAAATAGTCTAGTCTGTTTGATGGTTGCTCAAAAAAAAAGAAGCTATACTTGAATTTGCTTTTGGTGTGCCCTGATGCATTTGGATGGAAACATGAAGAGACATATAAATGGCCTGGTCTTCCAATATGTTACACACTCTAATGTTTAATTCAGTTGACTTTAGCTTTAATTACACCACATCTTGTGGTGGACAGTTCATTTGTGAAACTGATTCCTCATGCTCCCAGAACCAGGCTTTCACAGTTTCAGTCCTGGAATATACCTGAAGTCCATAGATGTTATAACATGAACATTTAGTACATTCAGATCTGACCAAATGAAGCAACCCCAGAACATCCAATGTCATGCACACTCGGTCCACGACCAGCACTAGGACCCGGAAATAAGTAAAGTCAAGTATAAAAGGAGTAAACAAACCATAGCACAGTCATTGAGTTTGCCCGATGTCGTTTTGGAACCGTTCACCAAACCGTGAGTACTCACTTCTTTGGTATTGCTTCC
>JAQQZS010000012.1:12825455-12850474 GCA_030068045.1 Platyallabes tihoni
TTCCGCGTTTGGGTTTACCATTCACGCAACAAAGGGCTAACCGCTAAGCTACGTCTTCTGATCATCTCCGGTTAGTTTGTGATATCCAAAGCCTCCAAAGTGCATCACTTTATTTTCTTCTCTTCTTACCCTGACGCACTCATCGCTCTTGAACGGTGGGAGCCTGGACTCATCAGACCACATGACGTCTTTTCTGATCAGTCTCACTAACAAGTGCTTTTCTTATCCTCCTGAGACCCAGCAATTCATTTTTGTCCTATGTGGGGGATACTGTGGTCTTTATTTCAAACACCATGCATGCAGTGTATTTGTTTCCTAATGTACTGGAAAGAGTACATATTGGGCTTTCTATTGATGTCGCACAAGTGGAGGTTTGGCCAACAGAACACATGTTCTGTCTTTCTAAATTGCCGGCAATTGCAGCAAGCACATTCTATGGCAGTAAGGGATTTAAGTGATAAATATTTTAAATACAGCATGTAGTTATATTTTCTTATGATATTGTTTTTTATTTGTGAATATTTTAATTACATTATATTACAATTTTATAAGGGCATGTTAATTTTAAGCCTTTCAAAATACATATTTTACTCCATGTCCTTTGTAGGGGACAGCGGGACTTGCTTTATCCCATTTTCAACCCTTGCCCTCAAATACACTAAGCTTCATATGTATTGGGCAGGAAAGACAATGCCATTACAGAAAAACCATTACTGCCAATGCGATAACCAGGGACAGATTTTTTAAACTTTTCCAGTCCATTAAATGACCTTGTCATCCTGGATGACCAGAAAAAAGAGGATGCTCTTTGGAAGGTCAGAAACCAACAGTCAACAAGGCTGCCTCAATTGATCAAGATCCCTTAAAGTTGGCAAAGCTGAGCAAATGATTCCTTTTACAGGCCAGTGTCCTGTGTGCCAATGTGAACCTGGGAACCCAAATCCCACAGGTCGCAGGGCCTTTGTGTTTGCCAGTCCCAGTGGTTTGGTGCTTAATTTTGAAGTCTACAGGTGTCAAAACACATTTCAAGACAAGCAGGTGGGGATTGGAAGAAATGCTGTTGTTTACATGGCAGGGTCACTACCAGTAGGATCCCACCTATACCTACACCGGTATTTCACCTTTATCAAAGTGCTGGATCGCTTAAAGAAAAACGCTGGCAACAGGGACTATTATGTAGAATCGAATCTTCTTCTTTTTTAGATCGGTAAGTCTTAAATGTCCAATAACTAATAAATAAATGACAGTTGTCAAAAAAAAAATGTGAGAGACATGTTTCTGATATCTCACAGACTTATGTGATATTAAAAAAATGTAAATATAAAAACTTTTTTTCTTTCAGGTCTCAGGAGGTTCTGGCCACCAGTCTGGTCCAAGTTCTGTGCGTCTTTGTTGCATTGGGCATGTGGAAATGCTCTTAAACCATAGCTGTGATTTATACTGTTGATTTTTTTTTTTTTTTTTTTTTACGATGCAACTTCACCAAGCATTTAAGCAATAATTTTTAACGAAGTTGAGCGTTCAGCACTATCCTTCCAGATTTGAATAATGTGTTTTACACATTATGGATAAAATGAACCATAAACACAATTCATAAAATGAATGGCGTTATACATCACTGAGCTGTTCGGCATTTTTCTATTTATGGTTGAAAATACTTTCGGTTTATTTAGTAACGTGGTCTTGGTGTATCTATGCCTCTTATAAACATTCCAGATATTTCCTGGTGTCTTTTTATATGGAAGGAAAACCAGCAAGACTCCGCAAACAACTAGAATGAACTCCAGGCCTCTTCTTTCTTTTAAGGTCTGTTGTGTATTGTAATCTAATGGTGCAGTAACCAGTTGTCTAATTACACACGGTTCCCTGAAATTGAAAAAGTAAGGCTTTAGATAAAAACAGCAGTAAGTCCTACTTGATTCATTTGCTGTGGAATTGCATATCCTGGAATGAAGGCTGATATTCTGCACTTTAAACTCATACCCATCGGTTCACCCCAAATCACTGTGCTGGATTATAGGACCAAAACAACCCAAACTATCGCTGTTAAATTGCTTTTGACTTTTTGAACTGTGCGATGTACTCGAACGCTGCTTTGATTTATACGCCAAAAATTACAATAGCAGAAAAAAAGACGTCCATGTCTATGTGCTTTCTTTCTTTTCTTTGACAGTTAAAGGTCGAGCTCGGTCAAGTAACTGTAAGCCTGCAGACTCGACTGGCCATGCAGATCACTTTTAATTGTAGCAGGCACTCTCAGCAATGATCAATCTGTGATCAGATGGTGCTGCTGACCAATGCTTTCCAGACCAGCGATCTGTATAGACTGCGCATTGCAGTGATCGTCTTTCTTTTGTGACTACTTGAAATACTTCATGTGTGTGCTTGTAGACCCCCCACGGAAGCGAGTGGACTCCCCCATGTTGAACCGGCACGGGAAGAGGAGACCGGAGAGAAAGTCCATGGAGGTGCTGAGTGTTACAGACGGAGGATCGCCAGTGCCAGCACGGAGAGCCATAGACATGACACAGCACGGACAGAGGTGCAGCACAACACAAGCACACACTAGGACACACTTTTACATGTGTTTAATGTGTTCAGTAGAACTTATTCACATTGTCTGCTCAAACACAATCATTTCATGTTCATTGTGTGTTAGTTTCAGTTCAGATACATAACACCGGATTATCTCTCAGCAGGATTGTCTCACAAATATCCCACATGAATACTAGTGCATGACGTCCTGTAGGACATCTGTTTATTCTGATGGTGAAAAGTAATGCTGATTTTTTGATCGTACTTTTTTTATTTAATAAAAAAATATGGTATGTTATGTACATTTTTTTTTTTTTTTACCACTCGTATGTTTGTATAGGTTTTCACTTCTTCCCCTCCTGTCATGTCATGAGTGTCCTGTTAGGTTGTTGTCCATGTTCTTGATCACATGGTTGGATAGATCTGGGGTATAAAACTCTTATATGTTATAACTGTGCTGTTAAATGTGTGATAGTTAACAGTTTGGTACAAAATACAGGATTTTCTCTCAGCAGGATTATCTCACAATGACAGCTACTTCACGACTTTGTGTAGGTTATCTGTTTGTCCAAGTTTGATCAAGATGTCCAGTAGGACACACACAGAAGGGAAAATACCTTTCTTTTGCCGTTAAGACGAGACACTACGGAGGAAAGTGGTGAAATTATACAAATAATGGACCTCACAATTAGCCTTAGTTAGGTGTTTATATGTATTGGATGTTGCACAGGAATTATGTGAAGAAGCATTTTTTTCAGGGATATAATGAATATGATGGTGCTGAGTGGGTGGAGCAAACACCTTCAATAATATTCATATAATACAGTTATTACAAATGGACAAAACCCAGGAATTGAATTTATTATTTTTTATTTATTTTTCTTGAATGAATTTATCGAAATTGTAATTTCAACCCGCCTTGCCTATTATAAGTACCGCCCCCACACACACACACCCACACACCCACACACGCAGTAGTTCTTGTACGTATGTGAGCAGCAGGAGCTGAGAATCAGCATGTTGTTGAAGATTGCATGCAGGCCCTGACTGTGTGTTCACTTTGTCTCCCGCTGTAGTAAAACAGTGTTCAGTAAAAGCTTGGATATCTCTGACGCCCCATTCAAGTGCAGCAAAGAGGACAGGTACTAACCCCGCCCCTTCCTCTGTGTCCCCTACTAAACCCTCCACCAAGATGCAGCGTTGCTTTTCCAATTTTAAATCTTCAATCCAGGCAGCCCTTTGTTGTTCTCATCAATTTCGATTATCTAAAATGAATCCTCAGATTAATTATTTTGCTAATGTACACAGACCACCTACTGTATGTTTATTTTCTATTTTAGCTATGCTATACTCAAACTTTACCAGCCCAGAGGAATACTCGTCTGGTGTCTTGTCATTTCTGTCAAGGCATCTCTCTCTCTCTCTGTCTCTCTCTCTCTCATTTCCAAGATCATTCCCTGCCTGCCTCTTTCATCACATCCATTATTTGCACTCGAACGTCAGGATGGTGCTGGTGGCAGAAATGAAATCGGGAATGGACTGAAAATGACCTGACCCCAGAATGATATGTAAGGCAACTGGGGCTTTTAAAAAATTATCAGTGAACTGTCAGAGAGGCAGCTGCATACGTTGCCAGTGGAATACGTGTCTCTTGCTTGTCTGTCATGTGTACGCTCCATATCTCCCCTCTTTCGTTAGTTAGATTTGATTTGCATTGTTTATCTAAATGCCTTTTTTTTTTAAAACCTCCAATTTTACAGTGTAATGGTAGTTTAATTTAGTTTAGTGCATCTGGATCCAGTTCCTTAAAAGTGACTTTAGTGAACTTATAGTGCATTATGAACAGTCCATACCCTCTGCAGTACGTTATTTGGGCATTAGCCGTAAACAATTCCATGTGAAGTGCATATTCTCCACTGTTCTTTTGGGGCTGGTTACAAAAATAGGACACCATATTAATTAAATTGATAGGTTACAGTATTTTAGTAGAATACAATACAATACAGTTTATAGTATGATAGAATCTAAAATACAAGAAAATAGCAGGATAGAATGTCATAGGCGGCACGGTGGCTTAATGGTTAGCACCATCACCTTGTACCTCCAGGGGTACGGGTTCAATTCCCAGCTTTGGGTCTTTGTGCATGGAGTTTGCATCTTCTCCTCGTGCTCGATGGGTTTCCTCCAGGTTCTCCAGTTTCCTTCAAAGACATGCAGATTAAGATAGCTGGCGTTCCTGAGTTGTCCGTAGTGTGTGAATGTTGACCGGAGGTCTTATCACTGTGGAAAAAATTATAATAAATACAATGATTGTCATCGGCATTGCCATTGGCATCCATAGTCCCTAGTTGGACTACAGTGGTTCATACAGTAGATGGATGAATAAAGAATGTCATAGAATATGTTTAAAATATTAGAAGGAAATATAATGGCATCAATTTTAAATACATTCAAATATATAATAAAATAAAGCACCACTCGAATAGCATCCAATTAAGGAGTTATTAAAAGAATGAAATAAAATAGCATAAAATGTAATATAATAAAATGTGTTAAAGATGTATTTAAAAAATAATTTCATGGTTGAATATGGGATAAAATACTCATCCTATGCTTTGTCTGTCTAATATCACTCAAATGCGGATGGGTTCCTGTCGAGTTTGGAACCTCTTAAGATTTCTTCCTAGTATCATCTCAAGGAGTTTGGTCAATGGTCTTTCATGATACGTATTGCTTTCTACATTATAAACTTTGCAAATCCCCCACAAAATTAGCAAATGTATCTTTAGAAAACACACACACATTCTACATCCAAATTTTCTCTAAGGCGAGAATTGAACCCAGAACCTGGCGGTGCAAGGCGACAGTGCTGACCACTAAGCCACTGTGATGCCCAGAATGTAACAGAAGAGAAGAAAATGGATGAGAATATAATTCAATAGTATAGCATGGATGGACTAGTAGAGCATAATCAAATTGAAGAAAAAAATGTATTTTACAATAAAAAATAGAAAATTGGTTTATTGGCATTGTTGTCTGAACCTCAGACTCTCTCTCTCTCTCTCTCTCTCTCCGTCCTTCTCTGTCTGTCTGTACCTCTTTTTGTTTAAAGAGTTCACCACTGTAGGCTGTGGTCAAATACGCCATCGCCGGTAATACTGTCACACTCACGTCATCACATTTGACCTTGTAATTTGTTTACCTTCTTGTTTTTCTGATACACACGTATATCACCACTGTGTTAAACAAAGAAAAGCTCCCCTGCATCTTCACTCTCTCATGTCATGAGTCATGTCCTCTGTTTGATCCTTTTTTTCTCTCAAGGATGAAGAGTGAAGACCTAGAAGGACTTTTCTCTCCTTATTCAGTACAACAGATCATTATAATTTACATGCTGATGCTTTTTTTTGTGCCTTTATCAGCATGTGATGTCCGTACAAACTCGGCCTGTGCATTTGTGAATTAGAGCTTGACGTGGGGTTTTTGTGTACAGTATGTGCAAAGAGGAATGTTTTTTTTTCCCCCGTAGGATTGTCGTATATGCCGTATGTATTCGTGTGCATTTGTTTTATTTATTTTGTTATCTCTGTACAGCAGAGAGTGTTTCATACCCATGAGTGTTAGATCTTTCAGCTTTGGAGAACTGGAGATGTGAGGACCTCAGGAAGAAAGCAGGCTTTGAACTCTGAGACACGTTCGACCGCTCAAAACAGCCTTATGGTTTTCGGAGCGTAGTGTGCGGATATGTACAACACAGTCTATTTCACTTTCATTATTCGGAACATATTAGGGGTGAAATGTACTAAAAGTGGAAGTAATGCAAAGTTAAATGTCAGAATTTTGTGTCACTATTACAGGTGGTCAAGCATCATGCTTAATGTTCCGATTTGCACCTCTTTGCTTCAGTGCATCTTTTTTTTTTTTACACCCAGCACTACCATAGGCAGCGTATTGTGAATTTATCTAGCTGCTAACTTGACAGTTTACTCTGCCCTGGGTTGCTCCTTTAATACCATCATGCCTTTGGGCTGGACTGTGTTTGGTTAATAGGATTCCTGGCGCTTTCCCTTTTCTTTTCAGCTCCCACTCAGCTTCAGCAAGCTGCCCTGTAGCATTCTGGACCCGCCTCAAACACTAACATTAGTCTCACAAACTAGGGGCAGCACTGACAGAACGTGCTGCCTTACAGGCTGTGCTCAGAATCCAGTCCCGCTGATGCCAAAGCAGCCTGATGGGCTGAGTTAGTTAGTGAGAGCGAATACTCTAGTGACTCTTACACTGTGATATAAAGCCATCAAACCACCCACATCAAGTCCTCATCATACAGCTCAATATAGTGGTTCATTTAAATGTGCTAGAAGCCGGTGTGGTAATCACTGCATGGGTCATAAGCCTAGCACCTAGCAAACATTTCTGAGGATTTATCAGGAGGAGGACTTGTTCGGATAATATCGACATTGTCACTGATTGTTATACAGTATTTAAAAGTCGCATTCAAGTCAAACCGGGATTTTTGATTGTGCAGAATAACAGGACAGAGTAAAAACAACCTTTATTTCTCTACACTAATGCACTTATACCAGCGTTTCACTAGTGCTTGGATGCCATCAAGGCAAAACGTTTTCCCAGTACCGAAACCATGAGCCATGATCGGATTCATTTCTGAACCCCTGGCCTTCCAGGAACTCCTTTAATGGCATGAACATACAGTAGGGAAACGGCTGAGAGGTTCTGGAGGTTCTGTTCAGGACTGTACAGGGGATGTGTATGTGGCAGACGAGTTCCTGAATGATTGTGTGTACAGCTCCCACAGGCACATGCGTCTCTTCTGCAACAGTTTTCAAGCATCAGGCTTCCACTCGCTCACAGGAGTGACTGCAGTGGACACCGAGCCATCTCGGCCCGAATCGTCATTCACTTTGATGTTTTCTGTAAATGTCAGTGGGTTTTACCCCTTCATTAACGAGAAATTTCCTCAGGAGTCCCGGTTTGACTTGAACGCCCCTCTTATAATTAACTGGAAATGTAATCACTTTTATACAGTGACCTTTTATATTTAACCTTTTATTAAAATTGCAATATTGTGGTTTGAATCTTAAACCTGACTTAACATACTGTAGCGTTTGATGTGCTGTGCACTGCAGAATTATCACCAGTCTTCCTAAAACCATTTAAAAGTTCTTCTTAGACATTTGAAGGAGCTAGATATATACAAGGTCTGTCTGGAAGGTATGCAGCGATGTACAGTAATATAAAAAACGAGACATCTATTGAAGGAGATTCAAGAAATATTGTTCACAGGACAATGACGTCTCAGTCCCCTTCAAAGTAGGCACCTTGGGACCTCAGACATTTCTCCTAGCGTCTCTTACACTGTTCAAAACAGTCTGCAAAACCCTGTGATCGTCAAAAAATCGTCATCGGTGTGTTGTTTGGCTTTTTTTTTTTCCTGAGTGCCATTGCCAGTCTGAAATCCTGTCAAAGGTGATTTTTCGTTTTGTGAAAACCAGAAGGAGCAGGGTGCCAAAACCTGGCTGTAGGGTGGCTGAATCGCCTGGGGGATTCGATGTTTGGCCAAAAAAACATCAAAGACTTCTGAATCATCCAAATAGTTTCCGTGGAGGAATTTTCAAGCTTAACGCACAATTTGATGCAGATTCGTTGCTCTACTTGCTGGGTCATTTGGAATGCGGCGGCCGAACAGTACACATGATCAATTAACTGTGCCAATCAATGTTGCGCAAACCATTTTCATTCTAATTAGAACTGAATGACGGTAGTTTTTTTTTTTCTTTTTTCTCAAAACTATGTAACTATGTAAGCCAAAATTGTTGCCAATGCAAACAAATTGATTGGGTTGATATCAGGGCACTGTGCAGGCTACTGGACTTCTTCCACTGAGACATTCGATACCGCATGTCTTCATGGTGTTTGCTTAGCGCACAGGGGCGTTTGTCATCGGAGCAGGTTTTAACCTCCTAGTTTCAGTGGAGGGAAATTGTAACATTATAGGATACAAAGACATCCAGTACAATTGTGTGCTTCCAAATTTGTGTCAGAAGGCACATGTGATGGACAGGCACCCACATCCACCTTTGGCCATATAATGAAAAAAAAAAAAAAGTTTAGAAAAAAAAGTAAAAAGTCCTATACTACCATGTCTCTTTAATTAATGCACATACTCGCACAAAACTTATTGTCCAATGCAAGAGTCCAATGTTGTGCACACGCTGTTGTTAAAGCAAGAAAGTCTACATTTCCTCAAGATAATATAATTTGCAATGAAAAATATTATCATTATTTCAATAATAATGCGTAATAGAGGCATGTTCACTGGAAGGCTCAGACATTTGGAACCCAGATGCATGTTTTTGAGGCTGCAGGAGGTGAAAGCAGTGGACTAGAAATTCAAAATGGTTCGTAATGTAATAGCTGCTGTCAAAACATGACATTTATCCCTTCAGGTTCTAAGTGAATGTAGATGAGCTCTTTCTCTATAAGCTCCCTGACTTCATTGCTCCGGTAACAGCTACGTATCAATGCAAACTGAGATGTCCTTAATGTTGACGTCCATCACTGTTGACGTGCCTTTCCACTGGAAAATCTTCAGAAATCTTTCATTTTGATGATACAAAAGTGTCTCTAGTCTTCTTGTGTTTTTTTTTTTTTTTTTACTGGAATAGTGTTATATGTGCTGTATTATATAACACATTACTCCGACTGAGCAATGCGATTGGAACAGAGGCAGTCCACGAGGGGTGATGTAGGGAATCATAGCACCTTGATATTCAACTATATGCATCACCCTACATTACAGGTGTCCTAACAATCGTAAATTACACTAACTGTCGTTTGCCCACATGGGTGAAAGTCTTTACTGACCTTGTTTTATGCTGGGGGCATTTGTCATTGGAGCAATGTTTTCCTTAGTTTCATTGGAGGAAAACATTGTGACATTACAAGCTACAAAGACATCCAATACAGGTGTGTGTTTCCAAATTTGTGTCAGAAGGCATATATAATAATCTGTCATCCACATACTTTTGGCCATATAATTAAAATACAGTCTGATATCACATTGAAACTAAGCTTAAAATGGGTGAAAGTAGGTCAGTTCGGTCTGCAGTACTGAGGCGAGAGCAGCTGCCTGCCAACCACATTCTAAACCAGTCACGGATGCATTTTCAGCAAGAAAACACATCTGATAATGTTAAAAAACAACTTGTTCTCCTTAGTATTTACTTCTACTTCTTTCCAAATAACATCTGAACGATTCATGTTGCTTTGTTCACAACTAGTCTGACCTACAATGCTAACTAGGTCATAACACAAGCCTTAATCTCAAATCCCTCTCTAAACCCTGATCAAGTGCACTACTTGGTGTGTGGAACAAGGGACCGTACACCCTACGTAGTGCACTAGCTTTCCATTTAACGCTATTTGGCCTATTTCGCCCCTGTTAATTACACAAACTCTCAATCCCTAACTGTCTCAACAGCCGTGCTGATATTCTATACTACAGAACTCCCTCTTATGTGATATTGCTTACTTTACATCCTTAATACTTATTATCTTATAATCACTCAATTGTATTAGGTCTTAGTTTACATTCACCTCTTTTGTTCTAGTTGTATACTGACGAATGCACTCTGTGTCCTCTTTTTAACTCCTACACATTGCTCCAGGCCCTGTGTACTCACACACTCCTAGACCATGAGCAAGGACTGTGCTGCGATTCAGCTCTCTCTCCACATTTCCTGTATTTTCATGCATTTTCCCCTCTCCCACCCTCTGTGCAGGTTTCGGCGTCTCTGAAGGCTGAATTAACAGGAAAGAGAAAAGGAAAAGACAAAGGGATTTGTGAGACAGGACTGAAGGGCTTGGCTCTGGCTGTTGGCTCGAGTACTTCAGGGAGCTTCAGAAAGATGAGACCAGGAGACGAGAAAGATGGAGAGAATAATGTAGGAAGAGTGGATATAAAACATGATGGGAAATAAAGGATAATAAAGGAATAGAGAGTGTGAGTGAGTGGGCGAGGACAAGCGACAGGGAGATAACAAAAGGACAGAGCGAAAAAGGAGGTGAGAGAGGAAAAAAGTGACATGAAAGAAGGGGAACAGCTGGGCTCCGTCTACACTGACAACCATCTTGGCTGATGAAGACAGATTGGTGCCTGTGATAATTCATTTGCTCCTTCTCGGAGGTGATCGAAACGTGCGCTGGTGTCTGTGCGGACATCTGTCGCCCGAGAGGAACAACAGGCTCGGCTCAGCGTGAGCGATAACACCGGAAAGTTCAAAACATCACTGCGGTTACGATAAGTTCAGCAGCATCTGCCTGCGACTGTCATCTATTGGAGAACGACATGAGGGAATTTGTTATTGAAAACAGTGATGTAGATGATGCTCTGTTTATAGCACGATGGAGTTCTCACTCCTGATTGGTCCAAAGATGTTGGAGAGGTTTCTGTTACAGGCCGACTCAGGCTGTTCTTCTGCGCTTATGCTATGAGGTTTAATTAATATTGTGTCCATTCGAATAATTTATCACATTTTTATATTAACAGAAAATTACAAACAAAAGTTTTTTTTTTCTCAGTAGGAAATGTTGATTTGGCTATTTTTTTTTTTTTCCAAACTAGCTGCTTCATTTACCTCATCAACTTCAAATTAGAAAAAAAAAAACAAGGTTGGAAAGACTGTTTATAGCTGCAAGAACATAAATAAAACCAGGAACTGACTTGTTTCCATGGCAATTAATCTAAATTCAAAGGGCTGAAAAGCCTTAGTTGATCTTTCTATAACACCATATCATGTCATGTTTTTAACCTATTTAACATCATTTAACACTCGTTAGATTGTAATGAAGCTGTTTCCTCGAATCAAGCCTCGATCCCTGGAATAAACCCACTACTGATACACCTAGTGCCTTTCCTGTCTGTCTTTTCTGTTGCAGTCTGTTTCTAAAATACCAGTGTGTGTGTGTGTGTGTGTGTGTGTCTGCAGGTCACGCTCTATCAGCGGAGCGTCCTCGGGTCTCTCCACCAGTCCTCTCAGCAGTCCAAGGGTGAGTGTCTGTCTTTTTCTTTGTCAGCCTGCTCCGCCTGATCTCTTCCTCCTGTTGCTGACATCTCACGCAATCACATGTACACCCACGCAGCACTCAGTCGGCTACAGGTGTACAGGTAGTGTAGCCGAGAGTTAGGAGAAGAAATCTCATTATAAGTGGAATCTTAAAATTTTTTTTAAATAACACACACACACACACATACACACAGATACACACATAATTGTCAAACATAAAGCAGGTCTTTATGCCTTTAGGGAATTTAAATGTTTCGTATTAGTACTTGACCTTCATTTGCTTTCAGAAGTGATTGTTAACCTAAGAGTAATTAGAATTAAGAGCAAAAGTTTGTACGCCCCATGTTTTTTGATTGATAAAGTGCCGATATTTTGTCCACAAAAATAAAATTGCAAAAATTTTAATCTAAAAGCATGCTGTGGATATTTTAGAATATAAAAATTAATTACTAGAAAATTTTTTTTAACTTTGTGTGTTTTTTTGAACTGGCATAACCAGGGTCTAGGAAGTGGATGAATTGGCAGGAAGAATATTGTGTTATACAGTATGGGAACGTTTCTATTTTAAGTAAGTTATTAGAGAATTATTATTGCATAGTTCGTTCAGATGAGGAAATGCAAACCTTTGAACCAAAAGTATGAGGAAAAATAAATGGTCTTATTGGTTCTCATCGTATTAAGAATGGGACGAAATTATCAACAAAAACTAGCTCAGGCAGCTACATAACTACACGAAATAAAAATGACAGCTATTTATAACACAGTATAGATCAAATAGACTATAAAACAATTGTCTTAGGCTTCCATCGCCTATTCCTGGTCTGTGTGCGCGTGTGTGTGGGTTACTTCTTTCAATCCATGGCGATCCTCCTTTATCCCTCCCCCTGTTCTCTTCTGAGCCCGGCGGAAATCCAGCTCAGGGAAAGTCGTGTAAAAAGCCAGTTTCTTCTGTGATTTGAGGAGGAGCTTGTGGCTAAAGTTTTCTGGCTGACTTGTTTCACAGCCCTTACAGATTACAGCTACCTGAGCCTAAAGCTTCCAGCGCTGCATGACACTGAACCCGCGGCTGATTTAAAAAGAGAAACTCCATCCTGAAATCCACTCTATAAGCTCTGCTTCTTCAGTCTTCACATGCAGAAAGATTGGTTAAAGGAATTAAGAAAGCGTATAGAAGATGTCATAAATTTTCTCCCTGCCTTTTCAATTAATCAGTGGCCAGGGCTTAGGTAGGGAACACGTACTGTATGACTCAGATCAACGTGTTCTCAGTACATCACAAATCAAATTACTAAAATCAAAAGCTATCTATAAAATAAATCAGCTTTATAGCATGGCAGTTCTGGAATATTTCCAGCTCTTAAATCTTATACTGATCCTGGTGAATGCATAATCTACTGTTCAGGAGTTTGATTCTCCTTAAGTGTCTGACTGAAATTCAATGAAAAATAATTTTATAGCTCATCTCTACACTTTGGCTGGCATTGCCACAACATTGTTTCTCACAGAAAGTTTGAAACCGTTTCATCGCTGTTCGGATGCTCCACTTAATGTGTTTGATAGGCAACATTAAATTGTCCAGTGATTTAAAGCAACGCAGGTTTACCTTCGTAAATCTTGTTCAAGCCATGAAAAGCTTAATTAAGCACAAACTCTCAGTGAGTTTGTGAGTAGTCCAATTCAGAGGCAAAGGGATCACAAAAGCACCAGACTGAAAACAGAAAATACTGAATTGTACAGAGATAAAAGAAAGAAAATTAGAAGACACAGCAAAAAGACACAACTAAAAAAAAAGGTAATGCAAAACTTGATATCATATTCAGAAAGATTTTTATTGGTTCACGATATTGGTTCAGATTAAATGTCTTGGATGGAGTAATCATTTGAAAGTAAGGGTGTACAGTGTACAAACTTTTGCACTTAACTGTTTAAAATGATATAGGTTTATGAACGAACAGACATTTCATTGTGTGCATTCTCTGCTTCACTCTCGCTTGATCCACAGCTTCCCACCTTCATCGTGGCCACCAGCACCTTCTTTTCTCCTTTCCTTTCGAATAATTTCTCTTCTCGTACTCCATGAACGGCTTTCTGTCTTTTCCGGTCTTGGCTAACTGCATGTTCTTTTCTTTTTTTTTTCCTTTCTGCATTACCTTGGCTCAATATTTTCTGACCCTGTCTGCGTCCATGTGTGACCTGTTCTTGCGTTGTTGTGGCTGTTAAATCATCCTCTGCCATTCCGCTGTCGGTATTTGGCTTCTGTAATGCTCTGGTGCATGCTTATCCTGTAGCCCCTTCCAAAGTTCTGTGTACCTCCTCAGGCGGTTCAATTTACCTTCTCGTCTCAAACCAGTCCTCCTGACTCCCCTGACCAGCTCCATGCCAACCATGGTGGGGCTCACACGCCAACATTAAATTCCCTTTCCCCAAAAGCAGTGCATGGGCCGCTTTTGCTCTGCCTAAAAACACAGACTCTTCCTGCTAAGCGCAAAGTCTCTGATAAGCCCTTACATGCAACAAGGTCCAACCCCTTGCCAGAGAGTGATTCTCAGTCCATTTCAACAGTTCACTCAGAGCCCTCTAGTCCATGCTGCCCTCAACTTTCACCTACCCCCAGCAGTCCCATGGTAGGCAGGGCAAACCGCACTACCCCACAGCTTTCAGTGCCCTTGACTCCTGTCATACCCCTAGCCCCTATCCGGCTACATCACTTCCATCCCATACCTGGTTCTGACCTTAGCACCAAATCTATCCCCATCATCCAGGTGACCCCTCACCCCTCCCCCAGGGGCAGCCCACTGCCCACTCCCAAAGGAACGCCTGTCCACACGCCGAAGGAGAGCCCCGCTGGAACGCCGACCCCGACACCGCCTTCCAGCCCCTCCATTGGGGGCATGCCCTGGAGGACACGTCTCAACTCCATTAAGAACAGCTTCCTGGGCTCTCCGCGCTTCCATCGCAGGAAACTACAAGGTACTATGATGTCAATCTTTAGTCTAGCGCAGTCACCTTCACTTGCTTAGAAAA
Source organism: Platyallabes tihoni (assembly GCA_030068045.1). Classification (NCBI taxonomy): domain Eukaryota; kingdom Metazoa; phylum Chordata; class Actinopteri; order Siluriformes; family Clariidae; genus Platyallabes; species Platyallabes tihoni. The sequence continues at coordinate 12,840,098 of JAQQZS010000012.1, forward strand.
ATTTAAACAATGGGTTAAGCCGGAGTTGTTTAATTTTACTACTTTGTTGAGACATACCATTAATGTCCAGTGCTGGCCAAAAGTATTGAGGTAAAAAAGGAAAGTTCAGGATTTTAATGACATTCTCAAATTTTTAAAACTATCACATTCATCGTGATAAGACATTTTAAAAAATTGAGAAAGTAGACAAGAAAGAAAGTATTTGATGGGTTTCTTAAGGGCGACAGGACTAGAAAATGGATTTAAACTGAACTGAAGATGAAGGCGATCAAGCGTAGAAGGTGGCGGTAAAGCAAACACCAAGAGTAATCATTTGTTATTTAATGCTTTGAAATTGCTGTACAATAATTAGTATGAAATCCTTTATTCTCCAAAACCTGCTGTATCCAGCTGGACATAGAGTCAAAAGGACATGTGCAGCACTCTGGTGTCACTTGCTCCCTCCGTGTCTGCTTAATTGCTTCTTGAAGATCATGTACAGAAGACGATTTCTGCCTTCTTCTGCCTTCTCCAACAGTTTTCTACTGGGTTTATGTCTGGACATAACCCAGGCCATGGCCCCAGACGCTGAATACTATTGTCCCATAGCCAGTTCGTCACTAGATTTTAGTTAATTAGGACACCTCTTCAGCCAGATAGGCTAGCACTAATTAGTGACATCACATCTTTTGTCCACTGGGAGAACTATACTACATTTTCTCAATACTTTTGGCGACCCCTTTTTGGGGTAGGTGTGTCGTTTGACTGTAAATACAACACATTATTTCCTTCTTTTGAACAGTTCCTACTCAAGATGAGATGTCCACCCTTACACCAGAGTCTTCCCCCGAGTAAGTCACTATGAATATACACACATTCTCACATTTAAACTCATATTGTCTCTGCCTTTTGGTATTTTCACAAAATAACACAAACTGACCATGCACTTTATTACATCAAGCAGAGTGAATAAAAGTCTGATCTTTGTAGATGATTTGTTGCTGGTGTCAGATGGACTGGCTTGAGTATTTCAGAACCTGCTTCAGAACAACAGTTTCTACAAATATACAGTAAATCAAATAAACACTTTTTACAACTTCGGTGAGCAGAAAAGCATCTCGCCATGCATAAATCATCAGAGCTTGAGGTGAATAAGCTGCAACAGCAGAAAACCACATCAGCTTCCATTCCAGTCTGCCAAGAACAGGAATCTGAGGCAATCATGGGCACAGACTCACCCGAACTTGTCTTTCGCTCTTATCCACCTCAAGGTTTGATGTGTAGTGCATTCTGAGATAATTACCTGTCAATGACTCAGCATTAGTCCTGTGAAACCACTGTGGCTGAGCCTTATAGCACGGGTCTAATCATACACACTTAGGAAGACACTCACTGAAATGCAGAAAAGCAGTGCCACTCGCGATGCTATTTTTAGCAATCTGTAATCAGGCAGTGTCTCTTGCAAATAGCATGCATGTGTAGTAAAAGAGCTCACCATCTAGGGGCTTTTCAACACCATTTAATGTCCATATTGTTTGATAACGAATAAGGCAGATTCTGCTTATCAATATTGCATCTATGATAATATTCTGATAAATACATAAAAATAATTAACACAAAATATAAAGTAAAAATAAAATAAATTAACCTGCACTTTACCTATAAAAAAAAAAAAAAGTAAAAATAAATCCTGACTGATAAGTGTTTTTATGCGCGCAGGCACTATGTGTGTGTGTTTTTCTCTCTCTTGCGCTGCAGAGTGTGCGCGAGCGTAATTTGACGCTGTGCCGGTTCACACTCGCTCTCTCTCTCTCTCTCTCTCGCCAAAAACACTGCACGGTGTCAAATTACACGCGCGCACACATAACGCACATGCATAATGACAGAGAGAGAAAATGGATTTTAAACCTCTCTAATAGGACTTTCTTTTGCTTTACACGCGCACACACGTGTGTTATACGAAACAGTACACGCACGCTGTACACACGCACACACAAAATAAAATATGTTTCACACACACACGTGGTCACAGTGTTATAGTAAACAGTACGTGCGTGCACGGATGTTGATTATACCAATAAGAGACGAGCACTAAGACCCAGCAGGGGAGACAATTACCCACAATTCCGCAGGACAAGAGAGAGAAAAACCGTTGGCTTAGTTGTGATCACGTGACGCTCGGCGTCAAAACAAGAAGCGCATGCATGATACATGATACTCAGTACTCGTAAACCAAGACAATGCTTGTTTTTCAAATTTTATTAAAAATCTTTGCTCGTCTTGCAGAACACTCGTAAACAGCGTTACTCGTAATCCGAGGTTTCAGTGTATATCAAAATATTATATATAGTTAAATTATTTATTTACCCCCCCTCCATACTTAATAATAATTACAGATTGATTTAAAAAGTGCTTGTACTTCAGGCAGATTCTTCCAGCTTTCAAAATTAATGTGAGCTTATGCCTGTTGCAAACAAGCCTTTCCTCCCTTCTCTCTCTCTCTCTCTCTCCTTCCTTCTCCCTGATTTTTTCTCTCTTGCTTTCTTCTTTGTTGGAAGTTTTATCAGGTTTGCTTCCCAATATGGCTCTTCTTACTACACATGCCACACACAAGGCAACAGTCAGAATTTTTTCCTTCTAAACAAAGCCTTGTCTCTGGCAGGACCGCACATTTCTTTTATGTTCATTTTTTTCCCTTTTGTTTTCTGTAATAGATTCTCCCTTCACTTTACATGCTGGCTAGGACTGCATCCTCTCTGTCTCTTTTGTTCTGCATTTCGTCTCTGTCTGTCTCATGAAATCAGATTTTTTCACAGTGTGGGTGTTTGGAAAAGCTTATCTTTACAGACTAAAACTTCTGTAACTGGGACAATGAGTAATGTTAGGGGAAAAAAAGGTTACTATGCGATGTTTAACCGGACTGTTTAAAGATGTTTAGAGCAGCTTGGATTCGTAAAGAAAGACCGCAAAACTATCAGACTGAATACAAGTGTGAGTACGTATATGCTAGGACTTCTCGATAGTGATAGTGAGACTGAAATGATTAACTTACTTAGTATTAATCAATTAGGGACATCACAGAACATTTAGTTTATTTTAGTTATGATTTGAGGCAGCACAGTGGTGCAGTGGTTAGCACTGTCGCCCTTGCACAGGACGCCTTACAGGATCCGGGTTCCATTTCCAGCCATGTTCAATTCCCGTCTCTGTGTGCATGGAGTTTGCATGTTCTCCCAGTGTTTGGTGGGTTTCCTCCGGGTACCCCGGTTTCTTCCCACAGTTCAAAGACATGTAGTTTAGGCTATATGGCGTTCCCAAATTGCCCGTAGCGTGTGAATGAGTGTGACCACTGACAGGTAAAGAGAATAACATTGATCAACAACTGTACATCAACAAACTGGTGATAGGATCATGGCCACACAAGGCTCACTTATGCCTGCAGTAACCAAATCCCGTCTGAACCAATCCAACAGAAAAGCCAATGCAGCACAATCTCCAAATAAAGTCAATACTGGCTATGATAGAAAGGCACCAGAAACCATTAAGGCATCACAGCCTGCTGCATATGGGGCTCAGCGTGCAAAGAGTTGTTGATCAATGTTGCTGATCCAGCGTCCATAAACACCAAATCTCAGTCTGGTCAAGCATCCATGGGATGTGTTGGATAAACAATTTGATCCATGGAGGCCCCACCCAAAAGATCTGCCAGTAACATCTCGGTGCCAGACACCACAGGACACCCCATGGAGTCATGCCCTGAGGGGCCAGAACACACAGGGAACCTACACAATATTGGACTTAATGTTTTTGCATTGAAGTCTTTTGGCTCTTTAGAGCAACTGTATAGTGCCTGCATGTTCATGCAGTAAGGCTGCTAGGTTCAATTTGTCTAGTTGATTTTTTTTAGCTAGTTAGCCACCACTATAAGTTGTTTTTTGACGATGTGTTTAAACTAGCTACATTAGTGACCTTGGATTAAGAAGGGCTACAGTAAAGTGTAAGATTTTGTTTCATTTTAGAAACATGCTTCTGAACAGCTGCAAATAAATTGCATTTTTCTTTTTATTGAATTAGAATCCTTCACTGCCCAAATACTCATAGAAGCTGATCATCAAAAATAAAAACCTGGATGAAATTTGTTAATCTCACTCACTGGTTGTCTACAGACATTTTTCTCGCCTGGTGAGCGTTACCTGTGGCGTTGGCAGCTGCTGTGTGCTGCTAGTGATGAACTCCTCGGCTGAGTTTTATTCTAACCAGGTTGAGTCTAATAAAGTAAAACACCACAGTCCCTTCTCTTAATATTCTAACAGTGCAGTTTACAATCTGCTTTCGTGTTGATTGCCGCCATTAATCAAGGAGTAAGTTGAGATCTCTTTGTGTCATGTGTTAATTCGTACACTTCCTGTAAAGAACATCAGATCAGAGTGCGGTACTGGACAGATATCCAATACCATTACTGGTATCAGTGCATCTCCTTTCCTGTAGATTTTTGATGATGTGTTATTTTATTATTCTCTCCATTCACAGACTTGCCAAAAAGTCATGGTTTGGTAACTTTATCAACCTGGAGAAGGAGGAGCAGATCTTCGTGGTGATCAAGGACAAGCCTCTGAGCTCCATCAAGGCAGACATAGTGCAAGCCTTTCTCTCGGTACGCAAACTCCGTCATCGTTCTTATGTTCCTGAGCCACGTCTCTGAATCTATGGAAACGAGTCTGTATATGTCTACAAGCATGTTGATACGCTCGGTGTTCGCACATTTAGCTGACTTGCACTGATTTATATCATGATTTGGTAAAATGCTAGGCTACAGCACTTTTATATTCCCCCCGAAGCGAGACTTTCATTGTAGGTCAATAGAAAATGAAGCGAGAGCAGTGATCATTAGCATATAGATGCTGTTGCGAATGTGAAAGACGCGTTCGGTGTGTGGACGTGGCGGAGTCCATGACGGCACGCTTTACAAGCTGCTGCTGAGACGTGGTCATTAGCTTGTGAAAGCAACAATTCGATGGCCTGCTGCTGTTGGTCTTACTCTGATGGAGAAGGTTTTCCGACAGCAACGTTAGGTACAGACTGATGCATGTACAGTAGGAAAGCGACTGGTATTTTTCATAAATACATCATAAATGTAAACATTTTCCAGTCTGTCCTCTCCTGGTTTTTTTCTTTTTCCTTAACCGTCTTCTCTTGTTTATTCAACTTTCTCTTCTGTTTTCTTCTCGTCATCTCTTCTTTTCTCATTTCATTCCATCACTTTTCTTTTAATGAAACCTTACTTTCCCTCTACTCTAACATCTTGCTCGATTCTTTCAATTCCTCTTCTCGTATTTCTCATGTATTTCTCGTCTCCTCCCTTCTCTTCTTTTCCTTTCGTCTCAATTCTTCTTTGTTTTCTCTCCTCCTTATGTCCTCACTTTTTTTTTCTTCTTTCCATCTTTTTTGTCTTTTCCTGTCTCATCTTCTTCTCTTATCTTTTCTTTTCTTATTTCTCTTTCCCATGGATCTCCTTCCACCTCCCCTTTGTTCTCCTCTGCAGATCCCTAGTCTTAGTCACAGCGTTATCTCTCAGACGAGTTTCCGGGCAGAGTACAAGTCTACAACAGGTCCCACTGTCTTCCAGAAGCCTGTCAAGTTCCAGGTGGACATCACTTACACAGAGAGCAGCACAGCCACGAAGGAGAACGGCATTTACTCCGTCACCTTTACCCTGCTCTCAGGTAACCACGCCTCACTAGCCTTATTATCACAAGCCATCATTTTCTAGTCAACAGTGGCTTTTAGAGCACGTCCACCTTTTCCCCCATCGCAGGACTGCCGTTCTCAAACGCCCTCTCTCAGGCTGCCTGGGGCTTTTTAAACTCAAAAAGAGGAAATGGCACTTTTGTAAAGTGCAGCTCACTCAGTGCCTTCTGTGTTAGACATGAGTTCACTACAGGAGGTCAGACTGGAGGCGTTGTACTTTATTCCTCTCTCAAAACCTTTTAATCTGTCAAGGTGCCTATGAATGTTCTGAAGCTAATCTCAGATTATTCTTCTCTCTTACCGCAATAAATGAGCTGGTTCTCAACCAACGAGAGCATTTTGGTTCCTTGTCTGAAACCAACCTAGTATAGGTTTAGAGATGGCATCAAGGACCATTTGAGGTATTATTGCCAAATAAGATGTGGCCAGAATATGCATATGCAGCATAATTGTGGCTCGAACATCTGGATCTGTACTGTACACTGAATACAAGAACATTTCTTAATGTATCAGAAATGTTGTTACATGTTGAGATTATTTCCTTCATTAGTGTAGCTACTGTATTGTTAAATGACTAAAGAATTGACACCAAAAAAAAAAAATGTACTGTAAGTGATGTTAGTCTGGTTCCATTTAATATTCTAATGTTAGTTTTAAAGCCATATTGGGTCTGAAATAATGTCAAACGTTTGGACACACTATTAAATCCCATGGTCGTTCCTGATTTTTCTTTCTACATTGTAAAACAATGCTGAATGCATCCACAATGTGCAATAATCTCCTTTGAACTGTTGATATTGATATTGAGAGGCTTCTGCTGTTTATGCTCTGTAAAGCCTTCATAATGGCTCTAATCTAAGATGCCGTTAATTGGTGATTTAACCAATAGGTTAGATAGGTTTTGGTCTTGCCTTTCTTGGAAGGTCTTCATGAGAGCGAGTTTCATCATGGTGCTTGATGGGTTCTGCAAATGCACTTCATAATCTTGACAATCTTGCAAGAACTATTCCAGAACAGCTGACCTTCATGTCTTAAAACACCAACTGATTTTGTACTTGCTACTTAATTACCTAATGCCATATGATTTATTTCATAGTTTTGAAAAAAGAAACAATTCCAGTATTGTTCTAGAATGTCTATATACAGTATATATAAAATCATGCAGATACAGGTAGCATCAGATAATGTTCGAACATCAGAATGGGGTTTAAAAAGGTGATCTCAGTGGGTTTTCTATTTGGCCAGCTGGACTTTTCTGAATATTAAAGAAACTGCTGATCACCTGGGAGTTTTACACAACATAGGCTCAAAGGTTTACCCAGAATGGTGTGAAAAACAGAAATTATCCTCTGAGCTGAAATCTTTCTTTGAAAAATCTTGAAAATGCATTGTTAATGAGAGAGATCAGAGGAGAAGACCAGACTAGTCTGAGCTGACAGGGAGTCTATGGTAACTCAAGCACTTGTTTCAACCATGGTCAGCACATCTCGAGATGGATGCGCTCTTCTAGCAGAACCCTAGAAAAAAAGCCAAGTTCTTTTTCCCTAATCTTCAACTGTCCAGTTTGGGTGAGGCTGTGCCCATGATAGCCTCAAATTCTTGTTTTTGATTTCTGTTTTATTTATTTATTATTTCAGTTTTTTGCTTTTCTGCTATTGTAGAGCACCACTTTTTGGTGTTGTGTGCCTGCTGAAATGCTTTTTTGACCTCGACTGTACTGTACTGTATGTTGTTTTTCAAAAAACATAGAATGTAGACTGGTGCAGACCTGTGTCAGTGACCTGTACCTAAATAAATAAAAAATATAAATAAATAAAGGAGAAAAAAAATGTCATACTCACAGATAGAGATCCCAATATTTTCTTCCGATTTTTTTATTTGTATGTCTAATGTTGCAATTCAGATGTTGCGTTCAGTTCTCTGGTTCTCTTGTGCACCTACGTAGATAATTCAGATAGAAAGAAACACAGAGACAGACAGAGATGTCATAGTTACTGTCCAGCAGGCAGCCTTCTTCCCTCTGCTGTGCGTTCGAGCAGTCACTGTGCTAATATAAGCTCCACACTCTAATTATCACTGCTGCCAGTGACATCCAGTTTCTGTTGCCCTCACAGGCAATTACAAGCAGAACAAAAACAAAGGAAGTGCCATTAGTCAGATTGTTCTCATAGAAGCACGTTATTTAACAAGCTAATGCCTGAGTGTTCTTCGTCATTGGAACCATTGTATAAAATCTGGCTTGGGGAGGCTCTATAGACAGCTGTCCAGCTGACTTGAGAGCTGTGTAGTCATGATTGTTTCCAGTCCATGTCTTGCAGGTTGATGTGCACTGTATCTGCTTCCAGGTCCGAGTCGGCGTTTTAAGCGAGTGGTGGAGACGATCCAGACGCAGCTGTTAAGCACACACGACCAGCCTGGAGTCCAGCAGCTGGCTGGTGAGTAAAGCTCCATCCCCCCCACATGGCCCTCTCCCCAAACCCTCCTTCATCCTCCACTACATGCACGTTTCCCACCCCCCACCCCTTCACTCCGAACCACCTCATAGCAATACCTCACACTCACTCACTCTAAACATGCATCGATCAGATTGTGGACGTACTCCGAGAGCTCGGGAATAAAATTACACAGGTGCTAGAAAGCTTTTTATGGGGCGTACTCTGCCTATAAACACTTGTACTGGCCCACTGGGATCTTCCTGTTTATTACCTCTAACAAACCTTCATGCATCGAGATTATTATAAACACGGCGATAAAGAAAAGATTGCATCATTTAATGGAAGACGGATTGTTTCCCAAAGAGCTGCCACTGATTCTATTTAAAGTGCAAATGAAAAAAAAGGAGGTAAAGAAGGAGAAGCACCTTTGCCCTTCCTCTATGCATGTCTTTCCTTCTGACTCGTACACGGTCTGCTGCCGCAAGCCTGCGTCCCCTACATCTGCTTGATGACAGCTCCCCCTACTGAGACCAAACTAGTTCTACACTCCCGAGATTTAATGAAATTTGCAGTTACTTTAGATTGCTCCACTGATGCATTACAAGATCTGCTTTAAATTATGTTTTCAATTATTGCAAATGTTGTTATTCAGATACTGGAACTGGTCAAACTAAATTCTAACGTCGACAGTGGATTCATGCCCCAGAGCTCAACCATGATTCATGTCATGCTAATAACACCACTAATGTGATTGAGGATGCTAGACGAGGTTCTGACAGGGTTTATGCGTCTCGCTAATTAAATGGCTTTTCTCACTGCACAAACATTTGAGAAAACCAGAGAAAGCTGCTTTCTCATTTTCGGTTCAAGGACCAAATGTCCAAATTCTGTACTTGCTCAAGATGGGTACCAGAAAGACCTAGTGGTACTTGTGTATTGGATGAGTAGTTTTTTGCTGATTGGAGAGAAATATTGTTATATATCTAGAGGTGCCAACTTTTTTTTTCTTGTTTTCCTTTGTCATAATTGGGCCAGTGGTGCAGTATCCCAGCAGGTTAAAGTTCTGGGTTACCGGAAGGTTATCAGAAGGTGAGCAGTTCAAGCACTAGCTCCACCAAGTTGCCGTTGCTGATCCCTTGAGCAAGGCCTTAACTCCAGGGGTTCTGGATAATGGCTGACCCAAATCAAAAGAGAGTACTGTTCATCCTTGGGAAAATCCAATACACTGAGGAAGATACTTACCTCAGAGGAGCGATACCATGGTTAAGATTATGATTAAAGTATTACCTGTGTAACTTACAGCACAGTGAAAAGATTTTTTCGCATGTTCCAGTTAGGAAGCTGGGAACAGAGCACAGGGACAGTCAGGGTACAGTGTAGACAGGGTAAAGGGCCTTGCTTACTGCGGACTGCAGACTGTTTGTGCTCTCCCTTGTCATGATTTTTTTGGACCAGTGGAGCTGTAGCCCAGCAGGTTAAAGTTCTGGGTTACCAACCAGAAGGTTACCACCAAGTTGCTTTTGTTGATCCCTTGAGCAAGGCCTTAACCCTGTCTCCTCCAGGGGTTCTGTATAAAGGCTGACCCTGTGCTCTGACCCTAGCTTCCTACTTAGACTATGCAAAGAAAGGAAATTAAGTACAGTCATGTATACTGTATGTGACAAATGAAACTACTTCTAAGACAGGATTTGTTTTCACTGGCTTTAACGTGGCGTAATTTCATCTGTGAATTTGTGGACTTTGTCAATAAACATTGATGCTGGGACTGTTTGCGGGTTAGTCTTAAACCTGTGAATGTTTTTAATAGTAATTTCTATAGCCATTTGCCTCGCTGTTGCTTGGCAAAATGCCTGGAAAAAATACTTGTCTCAACTAGCAACAAACACAAGATAGAATTCTGTTAGGATTTCCTGTTTAGCGATGTTGGCACCATGCAATAGTGTAATCACAAATATAATATTTGTGCTTTTAAGAGCAGTTTCAATTCTTAACCTGACTGCAAATTTAGGTTTTATTGTACGGCACAAATACATTATGAACAAACCGCTGTTTGTGTTGTTCAACAGCCTTACTTTGTTAATAACCTTTCTTCATCAGTAAATTGGTTCACACAGTGTAACCAAATGTATGATGGAAAGAATTCAAATTCAAATTCAAATTTTATTTGTCACATACAGTCATACACAGTACGAAATGCAGTGAAATGCTTATACGA
>JAQQZS010000012.1:12858795-12877483 GCA_030068045.1 Platyallabes tihoni
CCTGGAGCCTATCCCAGGAGACTTCGGGCACGAGGCAGGGTACACCCTGGACAGGGTGCCAATCCATCGCAGGGCCCACACACACACACAAACTCATTTAATATCAGTGTTTGTGTATTTATATGGATAGGTGTCGAGACTGTGGTGCTGTTTTAGAAGAGTATGATGAAGAAACCCTGGCTTTGGCTGTAGTCGTTCTCTCCATGTTTACACATCTGAGTCCGGACCTGGCCGCTCCACTGCTCCTTGACATCATGCAATCAGTGGGCAGGTAAACAGCACACATCAACCCACAGCCTACACTGCACATTACAACAATCTTCTGTTTTTGTAATAACAAAAGAACATAAAACTGCATAGTGTGAAATTAAATATTCTAGCCGAGAAAAACATAATGCTTGGCTGTGAATTAAAAACGTTTGTCACTCCATATGTTATACAAATATGTTTTGTTTTATAGGTTGGCATCCAGTGCCAGTTACTCAGGCCAGGCTGAAAGGTAGCCGGTTGTGTATTTGTCTTTGTGCGTATGTGTCTAGGCTGTACGTCTTGAGTGCGTATGATATTATGTGTAACTTATATATGTGTGTTGATAATTCAAGCATGCTGATCCCTGGTAATGCTGCCGGTGTAGCTAAGCAGTTCCTTCGCTGTGTGCTCCATCAGCTCGCCCCCAATGGCATCCTGCCACAGCTATTCCAGAGCAACATCAAAGGTAACCAAACATCTGCTCATGCATACTTATAAACATACTCTTAATACACACTGAACACACAGAAAAAAAAAGAAAAAAACACTGACAAAACAATATATAATAAATTATAAATATAGCATAGTATAATATAGTAAATACTGTGTAACAATGTTTTTTTTTTTTGGTTTTTGTTTTTTTCAGATGGAAGCTTCCTCCGCACATTGGCCACATCTCTCATTGATTTCAATGAATTGAGTTCTGTAGCAGCATTAAGCCAGCTTCTTGAGGTAGGTCCAAAAATAATTCTGGCATTTTGGAATTGTAGTCCAAAAACAAAAATGGGGCACAATATCACCGATCTAGATTTATATATATGAAAACAACATCAGCAGAAGAGAATTTGAAAAGACAACTGCATACACTTATTTCTAAAGCCATATCTTCTATTGCTTCCATGTGTTCACCCTAACATAAGCTCACTAATTCCTGGCCATGAAAATAGTAACGAGGCGAGAACCAACCTAAAATGGCGTATGTCCAACCAAATTAGTTATATGCCAGCATTATACCACTAATCTTTGCTGGCACGTGTGAAGTCCAGATGGACCCACCCACTAGGGCACACAGTAGGAGGCAATTACAACACTGTAGGTGTTAACACTGGGAATCTTGATGTGTAAGATTTTGACATAAAGCCATTTTTAGTCCAATTAGCTGTTCGATTGGACCTCTGACAGTATAAATTACATACAACTTACCAGCAGATGGCACTCTTGTCAAAGGGTCAATTATAATTTTCAGCATCTGCTTTTAGGTGGAAATGCATTACATTTATTATGAATATGAAGTTTTCTAATTATGGCTTAAAAATTACTTTAAATGTTAATCCATAAACCCTCCATTGCAAATGATTGTATTCTGTTTCTATTTTTAAATGCTGTATATATATATAATTTGTTTGCTAAACAGAGCACAGTGTTTAATATAGTATATGAATGTTCCTCATTTGGTTTCAATTCCTTGAAGTAATGTGATGAGATGTGTTTTGCTTGTAGGGTTTGAACAATAAGAAGAATTTGCCTGCAGGGGGCACAATGCTCCACTGCTTGGATAATATCGCCTCGTTCATGGAGGCTCTTCCTATGGACTCCCCTAGTAATCTCTGGACAACCATTTGTAACCAATTCCAAACCTTCCTGACCAAGCTGCCTGCTGTGCTTCCTCTGAAGGTATTTAAGTGTCTTGGCTATTTAGCATTTATATTCACTGTACACAACTTAACGTTTTTTTTTTCTCTCTCTCTCTCCCAATTGGATTCTCTGGTTAAGTATCCATTGGACTCCAGCCTGAGAATCATCATCTGCTTACTCAAGATTCCAACTACTAGTGCAACCAGAGTAAGCTCATTTAAGTGTAGTTTGAATGTGCATGTTCAATAACACGGAGATAATTTCATACTTTTTTTAGAAAAAAAAAATGATGAATTACATTTATAGTGAGTGCTGGAGGGTTTACTTACTGGAGACTAAGATTTTGATCTGAATCTTTCCGCCAGAGTTTGCTGGAGCCATCCTCTAAACTGCTGAGCTTTGTTATTCAGTATGGCGTCTTCAGCCTCTCGTATCTTGTCGAACTCTGTGGCCTTTGCTACAAGACCTTCAATAAGGTAAAAGAACGATCAATAGGGATACAGTGTGTGGGTTTCTTATAGGACTGTGGAAAATGGAAACATTCATTTATTTATGATGTATATTGTAATGGACAGCTTCGAAGCGGTTCTAGTTGTGTTTTATCCTTGACCACTATCTGTGATTAGTACTATGTGCTGAATGTAGAACTATATTTGAATCCCTTCATTGTATAATTAGGACTTCTCAACTGAGCTTTGAATATTTAAACAATTCTCTCACAAAGCATTCTCATGTACGTATACTTAATTAACGATGACAAAATGCACCTACTGAGCACCCTGGATATAAACGCAGCCTTCCTTTTGTTGTGAAATATGGCCTCCCTCTTACATTCCCTCTTCCTACCAACGAATTGAAGCATTCCATCAGTGTCTATTGATTTTCAGATTTTAGAAAGCTCATGTAGAGGAGGAGGGTATACATCCACTCCAGAGATCTGCTCCTAATATCATAAGTGAATCCCTTTAGAATTTTTTTTTTTTTTACCCAGTGTGGGGGATTGTCCTTCACCGTGGATGTCTATAACATCCCATCCATCAGTGTTGTGTGTTATGCTCACAATTCTATTGATTATTTTAGGAAGCATCTCTATTTATGTTTAATAATATCTTTTAATGTACAGTAGCAAGGATACTAATATGAATAAACCATTTAGATGTACCTAAATAATTATGCTTTGCGGAGTAGCATTTTAAAATGACCTCCATAAACATAACAGAAATAGTTACATTTTTATAGTTGTGTTGTCTGCGCTTCTCTTCATTCCCAGTAGGAGTAAATATGCTGACGCAGATCCTACTGCTGAGAGAAAGTGCGAGGGAGCGGTTAAAATGGCTTTTTATCAGGGCTGGGGCTGTATAAGTAGAGCTGGGCTGACTGCCATTTTAATCTGCAGGTTTTCAGCATGGAATATGGATGGAAACATTATAGTGAAAAGGACAGAGCAAGGAAAAGATCGTTAAGGCACAGGAGACAAATCATAATAAAGAGGCAAAAGTGTTATATAATCCCAAATTGCAAAAGACAAAATGCAGAGATAAAAGTTTTTTTGTGTGTATTTCAGCAGTTAGTTGCTCTATTTATTTCTGCAGGAAAGGGATAAGTTCTACATGTCCCGTATAGTAGTTCTGGAGTTGCTACAAGCATTGAAGTTCAAATCTCCAATTCCGGACACTAACCTACTACTACTGGTTCAGGTATTTTGTTCTGTTCTCTTTTTAATATTTGACACTGAGAAGCAGAAATATACTAAATCTACTTCTCTTCATTCTCTCTTTTCTTGTTAAGTTTGTTTGTGTCGACATTGGAACCCGGCTATCTGAGTCTACCATCCTCCAAAAACACATGATCTCATCGTTACCTGGGGTGAGCAGCACATTACTGTATATACTGTATAATTATTGGATGTCCGGTTATTTATACTAATTGTTAAGGATTGTATATATCTCTGTTTTTTAGTGCACAACAGCTGCCATGGAGTGTTTGAGGCAGTACCTCAATGAGCTGCTGGACTTTATTGCAGACATGCACACTTTGACAAAATTAAAGGTTCAGTATGCATTAAACAGGAGGACATAATTATATACAGTATAACATTTACTGCCTGATATTGTCATTGACATCATGATTGATCTTTAGAGCAGAGTACCAAAATGTGCCCAATGTTTGAATAGCTAAAATAATTTTATTGTTCACTGTCATTGTCAATGCCCTCGTTTAGAGTCATATGAAAGCTTGCTGTCAACCCCTTCATGAGGATACTTTTGGTGGGAATCTTAAAGTGGGCTTGGCTCAGGTAGCTGCCATGGAAATCAGCAAAGGTAATCACCGTGATAACAAGGCTGTGATTCGATACCTGCCATGGCTCTACCATCCACCCTCTGCTATGCAACAAGGGTAAGAGTGCTCTTGACTCATGATTGTCACCTTCATTCTATTTTAAGGCCATACAATCAAAAAAACAAACAAAAAAACTATTTTAAGGTTGTGCATTGTCCTGTTCTTTCTTCTTTAGGCCCAAAGAGTTCATTGAATGCGTATCCCACATTCGCCAGCTTTCATGGCTTTTGCTCGGCTCCCTTACGCACTGTGTTTTGCATCAGGGCTCTACATCATGTATGCCCATTCCACTGGATGTTGGCTCTCACATTGCAGACCATCTTATAGTAATCCTCATTGGTTTTCCAGAACAATCCAAGGTACAGAAGCATAAATCTGCATTCATTCACCTGTATGCAATCTGAGCCAAGAAAATGTAGCATTGATATTTCTGCTCTTCCTTCACCAGACGTCCGTACTCCACATGTGCTCCTTGTTCCATGCCTTCATGTTTGCTCAGTTGTGGACCATCTACTGTGAGCAAGCAGCTGCAGCACCAGCTGGGCAGAACCAAAACCAGAACGAATTCTCTTCAAGCGCTATTCTTACAGGCCTAGAGTTTTGGAGTCGAGTCACACCAAGCATCCTCCAGCTCATGGCCCACAACAAAGTAGTAAGATAATTTACTTTTCACTGAGATCCCATATGTATCATTAATGTTGTTCTTATTTATTGCTACATACAGCATGTTTAGAGTTTTTAAAATAACTAATATAGATGTGACGTTAAGGTTGAGTCATTGGAATACAGTGGAACCTCGGATTACGAGCATAATTCATTCCGGAAGTGTGCTCGTATTCCAAAACACTCGTAAACCAAATTGAATTTTTCCATAAGAAATAATAGAAACTCAAATTATTCGTTCCACAGCCCAAAAAAATAAATACATAAAAATAATTAATACAAAATGTAAAGTAAAAATAAAACAAATTAACCTGCACTTTACCTTTAAAAAAAAAAAAGTAAAAATAAATTCCGACGGATAAGTGTTTCCGTTTATGCGCACAGACGCTGTGTGTGTGTGTTTGTGTGTGTGAAGCACACCCTCTCTGCATCCCCTCTCTCTCGGCGAGAGAGAGAGTGTGTAAACCGGCATGGTCTCAAATTACGCGCACGCACATACATAACGACAGGCTGAGAGAGAACATGAATTTTTAACCTCTAATGAGACTTTCTTTTGCTTTACACGCGTGCACACGTGTGTTATAAGAAACAGTACATGTGCGCTGTACACATGCGCTTACAAACACAAAATAAGATATGTTTCACACACACACATGGTCACAGTGTTATAGTAAACAGTACACGCATGCACAGATGTTGATTATACCAGCAAAAGACGCGCACTAAGACCCAGCAGGGGAGACGATTACCCACAATTCCGTTGGCTCAGTTGTGATCACGTGACGCTCGGCGTCAAAACAAGAAGCGCATGCGTGATACATGAAACTCGATACTCGTAAACCAAGACTTGTTCGTTTTCCAAATCTACATTTATTAAAAATATTTGCTCGTCTTGCGGAACACTCACAAACCGCGTTATTCGCAATCCGAGTATATAAACTCGCAATCCACTGTATATAAAATTTTTATATGTTACCATATGCGTAGCATAACTGACTAAGAAACAAAGCAATAGGAACAAGCTCTGTTTCTCAAACTCTTTCTCTGTCGTTGTGATTTTTGTCATGGGCTGTGTTCACTTATCTAGAAAACATTGACTGTAATAACGGAGCCAGTTAGCGTTAGTACTAAATAACAGTCTATAATACTGATTAAGTATGCAATTTGAGACGATGCTAATTTGTTTAGTGAAAGCAGGAGGACGGGGAATTTTGTCGATTTTTACCGAGCTCCTACACTTAGTGCTGCGGGTCATGATGGTGAAAAGGGAAAACTCAAATAATTGCATGTACAGTATACAATGCATTTAAATAAGTACTCTTAACCTCTCTTAAATATCACTAATATTAATTTGCAACGTAAACAAATGAAACAGGAGGAAATCTGGAGATTTTCTCTCAGGACCCCATTGAGGCTGATGAGAGAGAGGGTGTGATATTTAGAGTTCAAAACACCTGCGCAGATCAGTCAGGTCAGAGGAAAACTAATCTCACTGGTGTATTTTAGAGTGGTAACTTATTAGTGTTGAGTTAGCTTCAGGGTCGTGTCTCTTTTTCACACACACTTTCACAGTAACCACCCCATCCCGCATGACATTACCCATAATACAGTGCATTGAAACAAAACCCTTTACACTCTGACTAGTCACTTGTGGAGCTCCTACCCATTATGCCATTGCTTGCCTTGTGCATTACTGGATTTCCACCCAGTTCTCCAGTTTCCTTCTAATTTCCAAAAAGATGTGAAAAACCCAAAAACCGGCTCTTGTTGTGAACAGGTGCGTACTGTAAATGTGTGTGTGTGTGCCTGGGATTCAAAATAATTTCTGAAGATGAGTGAATAAAATTAGGTAGCTGACTCAATTAAACTGAAAAAAAGAAACACTTCTATGATATTAATATTGAGAACTCTTTATAACAAAAGCGAAGCAGAGCACATGAGCCCGTTGTCTGTCTTATAGTCTTTGTACAAGTAAAATATTTTCTCTCAGTGAGTGAGCACTTAATTCATTTTACAAGTTTAAAAAATAACATTTGGTTTTATATTATTTTATTTGTTTGGCATTGAGAACAATAAAAAGGCAACTTAAATAATCTCACATTTTTAAATAGAAAAGGTCCGCTCTTTTTTTTTTTAATCCAATACAAGTTTCATCTGCTGTAATTTAGCTTATTAAAAACTCTACTTCTCCGACACTGTTTGGCCCAGTACAAGTCCTACCATGCAGACTAGCAGACAAAACTAACAGCTCTGAATGGATAAAGGGAAAACTTCTAGCCACTGTGGAGTTCCTAAAAAGCTTTGGATTTCTTTTAACTACAAGAATGCCACTGCATTCAGTATGTAGTAATTACATATTTTACACATTTGTACACGGTACAGTCTCACATTGTCCAAGCTCCCAATGTCCACATTGTTCCACTTCATCACTCTTCACATTCGGCCTCAGTGTTTCTCTGCTTCTGGTTCTGCCTGGTCTTTGCCCTCAGTGATCACTCTTTATCGTGTCCTTCTTTGGTTCTGTTTGTGATCTGTGCTTCAATTCTTCATTCCTGTTCTCCTCTTAGTCCTCTCAAACATGCAATTTGCTATGGATCGTGTGCATTGTATATGTTAACATGGCCTCCAGTTCATCCAGGAGCGATTCTTTCCCCAAAGCCGAGCGAGAGCTGGAGATCAGCCCGCGGAAACTGTCTCTTTCCAGCAGAGCTCCCATGGTCTTCAGGAAGTATCCTTCACAGTACACACTCAGCTCTGCTGCTCCATGGGCCTGAAATACATCCGGGTTGGGTGTGTTAACTAAAATGACTTTCTCTGTCGTGTAGGTTAGACTGCTTGATTAGACTATTTATTTTACAAAGTTCACTTCAGAAAATGAAGCGGTTAAAGAGCTGTGCCAGAATTCTCTGCCAAACTGCTGCTGGGTTGTGTGGAAGGTGTGTATTGTGCCGCTCACCTTGGCTGTGTTGTATACACTGACTGCATTATCCAGGTTAATGTTCTGAGCACAAAGCAGCTCACAGTGGCGCTGTAATCCTCCTAGCTGGAACAATGTCGCCACTGACAGCAGCTGGCACAGGACAGAAAACATACAAATTAGTTCACAGCATGTGCAGGCTTGTCAATGGATTTTCAATACATTCCAACAGGTACATTATAGTAATATCTGTAACATAACATTTTACAAATAACATCTGCTTCTATGTGTTACACTACAAACTCACCTCCAGCAGCTCAGGCACAGTGAGATTCAGAGTCTCTGATCCACCCGAATACAAGTATGACATCATCACCTGAGGACATATAATGTGAAAGTGATTAATCCTATATCTGAAAAGAGCAGGACGGAGAAAGAGAGTGAGATTTATTTCACTATGCAAACCCTGTATTTTTAATACTTAAGGATATTTGAAGGTGATACCTGAAAAATGTTGTACTTCACTTCACTGATCTCGATCTGCTTGCAGTGCTGGGGGCCCTCAGTGCTGCTGGAGCCCAGAAGAGACTTAAACCTGGTAGGACAAAGATAGGATATGTTTATACAGAGAAAAGCTACGTAATGTAACACAAAAAAAAAAAACAGTCTTGAGGATAAACTTTTTGGCTCTCATTTTTAGTCTAGTCCCTGACCAATTTCAGGGGACTGTTTTTGTTTGCTAAGCCACACGATGACCTATCGGTCATTCAAGCATAAAAACATGAAAAGACAAGAGGAAAAATGAGGTTGCTGCTGAGTTTCTTCATAAACAACCAATTTCTAAATTGTACCTTTGCAGCCTGTCACGGTAAAACAGTTGTTTCCCTTTTTTTATTGAATCTGCATAATTTTTTATGTAATATGAAGAAATCAGGGTTTGGGCCTAACTTTTGAAGAGTACTGTATGTAAAAAAGTTTTAAAAATAAATAAATCAATAAATAAACAAACACCATCGTCACCACTGTGTCCGAAGTGTAGCACCATTCATGTAACCAGCAAGCCTTTCACAATCCTTATGAATTCGCATGAAGTCCATCTCACCTTTCGGATGCTGTGATCAGCAAGACCCTGTGAGCGTAAAAGGGTTTCCCCTCCACCACAAACGTCACGTCTGACATGTCCTGGTTATTCAGGAAGTGGGGATCTGAAAAACAAGCCCAAACACAGAATTAATGTTTCCGTAAACTATAAATCACATGCAGTCATTCATGCTTTTTCATTCTTTATTTAAAAAATCTCAGCTGTTATAGAAAGAACATTTATATTATGTATTGCATAAAAATGCTTTGTGTGCCAGCCTTTACACTTCTCGAGAAATACAAATTATAATCTTTACTATCTGTTCAATAATATTTAAACTCCTCAGCTTTAGCTGTTTCCTTCCTTAAAACTGTTATTAAAAACATATTAATATTAAAAATATGGGGCTGCGGTGGTTCAGGCAGTTGATGCTATGAGTTGATGATCAAAGGGTCGAGGGTTGGCCAACGTCCAGGCCGCCACTCAAAATTATGCTCCATACAACCCTGCCAATGCACACAGCGCCAGGCCAAAGCTCAGTTAGAAAATGGAGGGTTGCGACAGGAAGGGCATCTCGGCATAAAACCGCTGCCAGGCCTTGCAGATCAAATGATGGAATATGTCGACCACAAGGATAATGGGACAAAGATAATACAAAATATACAAAAGAAATTATTATACTAAAAATATGCATGACCTTCTCGAGAGAATTCCAAAAAAGATTCTGTTGAAGTTTTCAAAAGTGTATCAGGTTTTGCACAAATTTTCACAAAGGTATTTCACTCTACAAAATTGTTCCATATGATAGAAATGTAAAAAAAAAAAAAAAAACTATGCAAGGAAAATTTAAGAGGTATACGCTTGGATTTGAAGAAGTTTAAGATGACTTTCATGACAGCTGTCATGCAGGTCTTAATTACCGAGCTGTGCTGAAAGGGTGGTCTTCTCCTCGGAAATGACAGGAAGAGGGGCAGATCCGAAGCAGTGACTGAAGATGGAGCCTATCTGCTGCATTATAGATTCATTCTGTTGGTACACACACAGTGTTTAGTGTGGATTTGGTCATGAAGCAGTTTTTTATATATATATATATATATAGTGCTGTATGAAGTGTTTGATTGGTACCTTGCAGCTCTTGAGGATGTTGAACATAAGAGGCACGCCAACAGAGAGCAGCTCTTCTCCATATTCGTCCTCCTTGATGGAAGTGAAGTCTCGGAGCAGAGACAGTGTGACCGGGGCTCGGGACTGTAGCTGGGCACTGCGCAGAGACTCCAGCCACACATGCAGTTTCCAGGGCACTCCTGCAGGGGGCACCAGAGAATCAATTCAGCTTGTAAGCTCCCTAAGAGTCCACTAACCAAAACTATAGTTTAAGTCTTTTTAATGTGTATCCACTCTCATATCTCCTCAATTATTAACAATAATGATGGAAATATATAAACAAAAGCTTCTTCCCATGCCGTTGTTCATCAGTATGAATGTAAACAAGCAAATAAAAGGTCAAGTGACATATAAACAAATCAGCTCTTTATAATCAGATTTATAAGCATGAGTAAATTTTCTGCCCTTAAAATGACTTTGTTCCAATAATTTTATTTCAAATCATCTTAAACACCTGTTATACTGTTATACATAAAGTGGTGTGTGATTTCTAAATTTACTTTGACTTGTATTTCATTGCAGACTATACGAACACAAAATATTTCATGTTTGGTCTGGTCAACTTCATTTCATTTGTAAATATACATCCTTTCCTGTCATTCAGACCTGCAACACACTCCAAAAAAGGTTGGGACAGAAGCAATTCAGGGCTAGTAATCAGGTACATTGATTAAATAATGATGATTGTAACAGGTGATTGTAATTATGATTTGATACAAAATCAGCATCCAAGAAAAGTCTAGTCCTTTAGAAGCAAAGATGGGCAGAGGATCGCCAGTTTGCCAACAAATACGTGATAAAATTATTGAAATGTTTAAAAACAATGTTCCTCAAAGAAAGATAGGAAGACATTTGGATATTTCACCTTCAACAGTGCATATCATAATTAAAAGATTTAAGGAATTTCAGTGCGTAAAGGACAAGGGCGCAAGCCTAAGCTGAACAACCGTGATCTCCGATCCCTCAGGCAGCACTTACATTCATCTGTAAGCGATATGACCACATGGGCTCAGGACTACTTTGGCAAACCTTTATCAAGGACCACAATACGTAGTTACATCCACAAATACCAGTTAAAACTGTACTGTGCCAAAATGAAGCCCTATGTTAACAGTGTCCAGAAGCGCCGTCGACTTCTCTGGCATCTGGGTTGTACCATCACACAGTGGAAATGTGTACTCTGGTTAGATGAACCAGTATTTCAGGTATTTTTCGGGCGAAATGGACGCCATGTGCCAAAGAAAAAAAAAGAATCATCCAGACTGTCACCAGCAACAAGTCCACAAGCCAGGGTCTGTCATGGTATGGGGTTATGTTGGTGACTTTGGCAAAGGTAACTTGCACTTCTGTGATGGTACCATTAATGCTGAAAAGTACATTTTGGAGCACAATATGCTGCCTTCAAGAAGAGATCTTTTCCAGGAACGCCCATGCATATTTCAACAAGACAATGCAAAACCACATTCTGCACACATTACAAAGATCTGGCTGCGGAGGAGGAGGATACAGGTGCTTGACTGGCCTGCCTGCAGTCTCGACCTGTCTCCAATAGAGAATGTGTGGCGCATTTTGAAGTGCAAAATGCGACAACGAAGACCCCGTACTGTTGCCCACCTTGAGACTTGTTTGCAGGAAGAATGGGACAAAATTACACGTGAAACACTTCATCACTTGGTGTCTTCAATCCCTATACATCTTTTAAGTGTTGTGAAAAGGAATGGCAACATTACAAAGTGGTAAATGCTTTACTGTTTCAACTTTTTTTGAAATGTGTTGCAAGAACGAAAATTGGAATACGTGTTTATTTTGAAAAAAATAAAATATAATTCAAGAGGAACACATTAAATAATGTGCTGTCGTATTGTCTGCAGTGAACTACAAGTTAAAGTCAATTTAGAAATCAGTACTTTTCTTTTTATTTGCGTTTTCCATACTGTGCCAACTTTTTCTGATTTGGGGTTGTATATACTGTATATATGTAAGAAATAAAATTATCAAGTAATGGGATGGTGTGATATTGTATGATGTGAACCTGAATAACTGTTGTCAGTCTAAAGTTACTTATTTTACTATAACAGCATGTCGATTTTTATTCCTATTTATTAAAAAATTTGCACGATAAACATTTTTTACTCCTATATCCTCATTGGTTTTATAGTTTGTTAGTTCGTGTAATCACTGACATTGGAGCAGCTCTTAAAAGATGTTAGAGCAAATGGACACATTGGAATTGGAGACTCCTTCCGAAAATCTAATGATATTTAAATGCGCATTTATGTGGCGTGTTTGATGCTCTGTGCAAGCTGTGACTCTAGGAACAGCGACTTGTTATAACGACTGAATTCATATAAACCTTGTGACTAGAACTACTGCCAAAGACAACAAATCTGTCCGTTCAGTATTGAGTATTCAACAGCGATGTAGTTTAAAATGAATAAAAACATAACATAAAAATTTTATTGAAATGAATAATACATCATAAAGCATTTGTCCTCATATTGGTCATCCATAAAAATAATAATAACACTACTTTGATGCCAATAAGAAAAATACTCACACAAAGGCTCATATTTGTAAATCTTGCAAAAAGAAAGTCCGTTTTAAGTTCCAACATTAAAGAGCTTTACCCAGAGAATGCAGCTCCATGGTGACGTCCAAGTAGCCATGTTCAGCGCTGTAGAATGACGCCTCCTGCAGGGCCTTCATGCGGGCCTTACAGAGACGAGGCTGTCCTCCCTCGGAGGGTGCCGCCTCCTCCACCACCCCCACCACCCCCTCTGCCAAGATCTCCTCCAGAGAGAGGACGTCGTCCTTCACCTGCTGTGGCTGAGACAGCAGCTTCCTCAGGACGTTCCTGTAGCCAAGAGGGAGAGGAGAGAGAGCGGTTAACCTGGAAACACTGACTTTTAGATGTGATCTGTGTGTATGGTAGTATCACTGTAGTACACTGGAGGTGATGGTGTACGGCTGTAGAAACAGCAACAAAAACAACATGATGTGGTTCAATTAGAGTAAGTTAAATACTGAAACATTACAGAGTTTATGTCTCATATCAACAGTAAGTAGCCATTGTCTAAAAACAGATGTGTGTATGTGTGTGTGTGCACGTGTTTACACCTGTACGTGCACATTCACAGGTTTAAACAGGTTGTGTGTACAGTACATATCATATCACGTCACACAGGCAATGACATGTCGATGATGAGTCCGTACGGGAAGTGACTCACGAGTGTGTGTGGCCTGGAGTTTATCCCAGGAGACTTAGGACTGTGAGGGTGGGGGGACACACTGGACAGGGTGTTAGTCCGTCTCAGGGCAGTTGCTTTAAGAGTTACACTTATTATAGATGAACACTTCTTGTCTGTTATTTCTGTTACAAAACCAGTTTATCATTTCCGCTATCTAAACAGATACACACTTTATGTGCTTATACTTTCTTGACATTGCAGTTTTTCAGTATGTATTAGAAATCATTAATAGTTGCTTTTACTCAAATGTGTTGGAGTGGTACTGAAATGACATCACCTAAAACTTTGGCAATTCTGACAGATTTTTGGACTCTGGGAGGCATGATGTGCACACACACACGCCCTGGATTCTGTCTGTAGGGGGTAAATCCAAACATGAACTAGAAGTGTGTAATCACTTCCTTCTGCGTGGGGGTGCAATGAATGTGTGCATGTGTATGTGTGTGTGTGTGGAAACTCATTATTAGAGTGTACCTGTGGCCATGTGCAGCAGCGTGACTAAAGCAGTTCATGTCCTCATAAAGCGATGATGTTAGTGTGTTTCCCTCCCGGGCCCTCTGCAAGGGGTCGGCCCCCCGCGCCAACAACAAACTCACCATCTCATAATTCCCTGCAGAAAACAAAAATGAAAAATGGGTGAGAAAAAAATGACAAATAGTTTACAGAGTGAGAAACGCAAACGGGAGGAAAGAAAAGAAGTGTTGCACAGGCAGCTGTAGAGGAAGCATATGGCATTTCTCATCGTGCAGCTATGTGTGGCCTCTCTGAGATTCCTGCACTGAATGTCTCCACACACTTCATAAAGTATCACCCAGCCACAAGCTCCCTCACCGCACCCTGTAAATAGCATGACACACACCGAGCACGCTCCGGACCGGATTCAGTCATCTCCTGTTGCTTAATTCATTGTCAGGCTTCTGCAATCTGCCACCATGAGGTTATTTTTGGCATTTCAGCAAAAGAAGAGCTCGAGAGTGGCACATAGAGAAAGTACACAGAGGACGAGGAATGTGCAATGCTCAGGGCATATGGCAAGATGTGCCAGTGTATTGTATAATGAGTACGGGTACACACCTGCTGCTGAAGCCAGCTGGAGCGGTGTGTCTGCACAGTTCTCCTGCCCGTTACGCACTGCGGCTCCCTCCACATTGGCCCCGGCGTCCAGGAGGAGCTGACAAAAACACACACATAAATATGTAAGAATTCATATGTAAGAATTCAAATATATTATAAATAACAGGCTCACCTCCACCACAGAGATGTGTCCGTGCAGCACGGCGAACGTGAGCGCTGCCCAGTGGCGACTGTCTGGGTGGACGGAGGGGTGTTTAGGAGAGCACGCAGGCACCTAGTAGAAACATAACACAGCTTTAAAATACTACAGTACAGAAAAGAGGCCTCAGTACATCAGCAAGAGGCCTCAGAAATCTTTAAAGATAGCAGTAACATTCTTGGCATGCAGTAAAACCGCGGTGCATGGCGTCGCGAATCGCCGAATGCGCTCACCGCTAGGTCCGGATTGGCCCCGGCGTCGATCAGCATCTGGACCAGAGCCTCGTCTCCAGCAGCGCAGGCGTACATGAGCGGGGTCATGCCCTGCATCACACACACACAGCGGGAGAAGGGGACGGGTATGAAATTTGATTGGAGTTAGATGGAGCTCAATATGAACCGCGTTCGAAATATAAGTCTTGAATGTAATGCCTATAAAACTGCCTTGTGTGTAATACCTGGTCGTCCATGCTGTTGACTCCGTCTGGCCCCAGCAGCTCGATGGCCTGGCCTATTAGATCTGTGCGGCCACAGTTGAGCATGCGGAAACCCAGATCCAGCTGGAACTTATCAGTGGCGGCTTTGGCATCCAGCCGTTTGAAGGAACTGAAACAGCACTCTGGCCTGGAGAGAGAGAGAGAGAGAGAGAGAGAGAGGAAGATGACGGAGATGATGGGTGGAGGGTGGGAGAGAGTGCACTGGGGTCAGTTATGATGCATAAAGATAATGTAAGTGAGAAAATATGAAGGGGAGTGAAAGGGGAGGACAGCATGTAAAACTAGATAAACCAGTTGAAGGGAGAGGAGGCGAAGGATGTGTATTTGTTTCTTAAAACATTACAAAAAACGGTCCTGACATCAGCCTGTGGTTTGAATCACTAGATGGGTGTGGTGTTTAAAGTCTGAGGGTTTCACAGATGGTCTTCGTCTACTGATACAGTAATGAATTAAGCGCCAGAGCAGGATTGAGGTCATGTGCTGTGCTGTTCACCACTGTGGGCCTTTTCCTCTGCCAGCTGAAGTGTGGCAGTTCTACCACATGTGTTAAATGTTTATATGGGCTTATTATGAGGAAAAAGTCAGTCTACCCTTTGCTCAGTTGTATAAAATGTGAAGCGCATAGAGAGCAGGTGGAGCTCTTACTTCAGCAGTCGGGGTTCACAGTCGAGTCCTGGGAGTAGCTGCCGCGCTGTCTGTCTCACGTCATCGCTGTCCACTAACAGGCTGCGGCGGTGCTCTGCATGTACAATGGCCACGCGCATCCACTCCATCAGGGGCGGCAGCAGAAGGAAGGGTCTGTGCAGGAGACACACACGTCACAAAGATAAACGCACTGATGCGCTATGAACAATGTGTGTGGATAAACTCTTTGTTTCTGTTTGTCAAATACAGAAGTTGTAGACGCTTCAGGGATTCTCATAGGGACTCTGAATTGGGCTCTATGTCTAAAGAACTGTTTATGGTACTTGATGGACCATGTAAACAATAGCTACATTATTGTGTCCAATATGTATTTATTAGCACAAACTAGCCTTTAATTTTGTTAGCACTGTCGCCTTGCACCTCCAGGGTCCGGGTTCGATTCCCGGCTCTGTGTACATGGAGTTTGCATGTTCTCCCCGTGCTTGGTGGGTTTCCTCCGGGTACTCCGGTTTCCTCCCACAGTTCAAAGATATGCAGGTTAGGTTAATTGGTGTTCCCAAATTGCCCGTAGTGTGTGTATGTATGTGTGTGTGCCCTGCGATGGATTGGCACCCTGTCCAGGGTGTACCCTGCCTCATGCCTTAAGCCTCCTGGTACAGTATAGGCTCCAGGTCCCCGCGACACTGAATACTGGATAAAGCGGTGTAGAAGATGAGTGAGTGAGAGTGAGTCTTTAATTTTGTAATTAATGATTTTGGTGCTTTTAAGTTTTTAAACTTCATAAAAAATATAATGAATGGAACTTAAAGGGGACCTATTATGCAAAAGTCACATTTAAGTCATTTTTAGATGCTCAGATCATTTCCCAATCCAAAAACATTCCCTGCTTTTTGTATTGGTGGCTAAAACAGGCCAATTAGATTTCCTCACTGTTGTGACCTCATAAAAGAGTAGCTCATTTACTTGAACACAAATTGTGCATTTGCAGGAGAAGTGAAATGAAGGGTTTGAGATATGAAAAATGCAAGATGGGTTTGATGGGTTTTTCAGCTGGAGCATTAACACACACTTTAACACACCTGTGTGGACAGGTAGTAATATTAGTAAATAAATCAATTCTGACTTAAAAATCACTGACCGCACCTTTAACCTGTGCATGGATCATGTGTGTACAGAATCTGAGTCGAGGCTTGTACAGGGTGGACATCCCACGTCCTGAAACCTACAGCTGCTCCTGCTCACACTCTTTCCTCACTTACACACAGACACACACACACACATACTGACCATATGAATACACTCTCCGTGTGTGTGTTTTCCTTTGGACACTTATGTCTAAACAAGACAGGACTGGATTCTAATAGTGCATGCATTGTGCTGAAAGTATGAGTTTGCAGAGAGACTTTAAAGCCAACAGCACAATTATTAGACAAGTGATTTTAAATAGTGTCAGCTACAGTATGAAGAGACGTGGGTCAAACAAAAACCACCACAAGAAGAAACAAAATTTGGGGAAGTGTATACAGACTTGACATGTTTACACAATTAGAAAGACATGTTGTTTTAACTTATCTTGGAATGGTTTTGTATGTGCGACTTCTAAGTGAAGTGTTTTAGCTCTCCGCTCTGTCCATAGGTAAAGCAGTGGCGTGTGTGTGCCACCAGGGGGAGTCTTTGGCTGTAGTCCTTTCTGAAGTGATCATGAATATGCCTCTTGGAACGCTTTAAACTTTTCATTATTTTGAAGGTTTTATTCATATTATATAAAATTTACTACTACTAAAAAAAACCCTACAGATGAGATATTTTATGCTTGAACTTGAATGGAGTTTAACAGCTATTTTTACATTCAGAAAAAAAAAAATCAAGAATATGATTCTTGAGCTTAGAGGGGTCCTTTAAAGTATTTTCAACTTCGAGTGACCCTTGGCAAGAGATCAGATGACAACCAAAAAAAAAGTTTGCAGACTATATTTTAATGGAACAAATCCTAAAGTCTTAATCCTGAATCCTACACTAGGCTAGTCCAAACTAGACTCGTTGCTCAAGATGACGGTAAACAAGTTTCTGTTGGGGTTAATTATAGATAACTGAGAATCTTTTAGAATCAGGAACTTACAGTTATGTGGAAACTGAGCTAAATAAAAAACTAAAGATTGAATAACATAAAGATTTATTTTTTCAAACCAACACAACTTGCAGTGAAAGTTGATTGATTGATAGCATGCGTTTTTAGTGATCGTACAAAACCAGCACGCAACACTTTCACTTTTTTACACTTTGACTTTACTAGCTAACTAATTCTTTTAGAATCATTGCATCACTTTAAGCTGCAGTTTTTAGGCAGTCAGTCTGAAATATGGACAAACAAAAACACAGAACTGGGTATCACATTGTAGCGTGTGATGGCTTAGCTAAAGTGTTGAAGAATAATCTACTAATCTAATTATCTACTGCTGTTCAAGTCAAACCGGGACTTTTAATTGTGCAGAACACAGTTATGAAAGTAAAGACTACCTTTTCTAAATAACCCACTACTACACGAATGCACTTATCCCAGCATTTTACTACTGCTTGGACATTATTAAGGTTGCCGTGATCAGACTGCCTGCTTCACTTCTGAAACACTGGCCTCCCAGGAACTCCTTTAATGTTCCAAACATGCAGAAATAGATTGGAGTGATGAGGGATGAGGCAATAACTCCTAGCTGAGTTCCTGTAATGTAAAAGCTGTTTCTCTGAGGGCTTGGCGGTTCAGTGGTTCAGGATTGGAGCTTCCTGCAAGTCTACCTGAGTCTCCAATAACTACTTGGACTCCATATCAATTAACATCAACTGTTATAGCTGAACTGCCTGCCACCTAACACACTGTATAAATGCATATAATTTCCTGCTTTCTGTTTCATCCAGATGAGGATGGGTTCCCTGTTGAGTCTGGTTCCTCTCAAGGTTTCTTCCTATCACCATCTCAGGGAGT
>JAQQZS010000012.1:12877583-12888876 GCA_030068045.1 Platyallabes tihoni
CTCAAGGTTTCTTCCTATCACCATCTCAGGGAGTTTTTCCTTGCCACTGTCGCCCTCGGCTTGCTCACCAGGGACCAACTGACCATTTTGATTCATACGCATTCACATTCCATACCAAGTTAAATAATTCTTTTGATTGTGTAAAGCTGCTTTGAGGCAATGACAATTGCTAAAAGTGCTATACAAATAAAATTTAATTGAATTGAATTAAAAGTTGTGTTCATGCATGATCGTCTGTAGAGTTTCTACAGAAAGATGCGTCTGCAGTGTGCTCTGAGCCACCTCGGCCGTGTTAAAATCGTGTTTGCACAATTCAAAAGTTTTACTGCTGCTGACAATCTTTTTGCAGACTGTGCTGGAAGTAAATGTCAGTTAGTTTTACACTTTGATTCACGAAAAAATTTAATCACAAGTCCCGGTTTGAATCGAACACCCCTCATATAAACCAAAAAACCCTGCGTTTCTAAATTTAACTGTATGAATAGCTGCTGTGGACGGTGTCTGCTGCAAAAGCTTTATCGCGTTGTAACAGCTTGCGTGGTTTTAATGCCTACCATAAATAGATCCTTTGTCCAAAACGCTCATGGTGAGCGATGTGGAAGTAAACATGTCCTAAATAAGCCTTATTACTCTCCATCATCTTGAGCAACAGATTTCCTTGTAATGTGTTTATCCAGCTCAGTGCTGAGTTCCTGATCACTACAGTTCGTCCTACGTTGTATATTTGGATCAAAACCTGCAGCTGGAGACTCGCCATCCTGCAGAGTTCTCTTCATCCAGTGATACTGAAGCCCGGAGCAGGTGTGTTAGATTAGCGCTGCATCTGTAGCGGCAGCCGTGATATACACTCAACTTCACCCTTTTCTAATCCTAACATAAATCATGAAAGGGGCTTTCAAAAATGAATGCAACATGGGCTGCACTAGGGGAGAAGGTGCGACAGCAGGGACATGGTAAAACACAGGCGGCCCACTGAGACCCTGCCAGTCTAACAAGACATACGCTAATGAAGCACACGGGGTGGAACGAGGTGCTCATTAAAGAAAGCAAACATGCGCAAGGGAGATGAGTCCTATTAACAACAACAGAGGAGACAAATAACACAGTGTCCCGGTGTCACGCTAACCCAGAATGCACCGCTGTCTTCACTTCTGTCATCAGAAGTGGACCTTCGTCCTCGTAGGCCTGTTTTCAAGGGACCAAATGGGCCGATGAAGCGAGATCAGAACTTTAGGGAGGATGTTTTAACATGTCACCAGTGTGGGCAGAAGCGTGGAAATGTGCATCGTCACGCAAGATCACAGCGCCCTCTGTTATCAATCCGATGTTTAGGACTTCAGCTCTTGAATAAGCAACTCCTCATAACGAGCACTGTTGATTGTTTAACCATTTTTCCTGATGATGTTCCCATACTGGTCGCCTTTGAGAATCCCACAACACTGTAAGCATCAATTTTCCAGCAGATGTTTGATTTTTTTAACTTTTTCTTCGTCAGCGATTAAGGATGTTTCCGTTCCATACTCTGCAGTGATGAATCCATGTCTTGTCACCAGTAATGATCCTCTTCAAGAAAATTTCAGCTTCCTACTGGTCCAAATTGTTGTTGGTCCAACTGGTGCAAATCAAAAAAGTGCACGTTCAAACAAACTGATGTGGCACCTTCACACATGCACGGCAGTGACTGGGGAGACAGCAGCCTTGAACGGAAAGCGAGCACTGAGAAGACAATGCGGCTGACGGACGATTTAATATAACCAGAGTGCTGATCGTTTTTGACTCTCCCTCGTAAAAATCAGCAATATTATGCTATAATTATGATATTTCATTACAATAAACATATTTAATTATTAATATACTGTATGTCTGTACCAAATGTTAATTTGTTTAGTCTGTGCTGTGTTCAATGATCAGAAGCTGCTTTATCCTGGCCGTGATGGATGATATTTCTGCTGTAGTGCACACCCCCACACTGAGAAATAAACACTCTGTCACAGGGAAAGCCACTGTTATAGTGCTGGACATGAAGAAACAAACACTGCGGGTTAATCCAAAGGGTCGAACTGACAAAGGAACCATTTAAAGTGTGGACCGTTTCCTCAAACATGTGTAATTCGCTGCAATTAAGAGATGAAATGACAGACTTGGACTGTAAATGAACATATCCTGTAGATATGTTCTGCACAGTTCCCTAACACAATACAGTGTGTGTGTGTGTGTGTGTGTGTGCTGAAGATTCAGTGCATGCCACCGTAAATGACTTGTATGTGTTTTAAATTGCTGTCTAATTTGACCACATTATCTGGAATTGAGCACAATGGTTTGATTGTGTGTGTGTATGTGTGTTTCACAGTGTGTGAGACTAACAGATTGAAAACAGTGACAGGCACTACTAGAAAGATCAGATCAGCAAGAAAAAGAAAAAAAAGGCATCTTGCCAAAATCCTCCAGCACTTTTCCATCTCTAAATGCGATTATCGATCATTCAGAAGCTCTCAGGCTTGGAGACAACTAATCGAGAATTTGTTTTGGCACCCCCTCTAACAAACACACACTTTTGATGAATAGTCCACTCTTGTGACCTGTGCTATATGAATGAAACTCAAGCAGTGTGAAACTCGAGCCCTTCCGAACACTTCTAACCTTTCCTTTGTTCACTTGCCACGGGGCTACAAAGCTCTATGCGGCGGGTGTGTGTGGGCCCCTGGTGCTCTCATACACTCGGGCTCTGGGTCACACCTCGACCACGACCCTCGCATCTGACTCTAGAGCTCAAGTTCAACGGCCTGGAACCTGAGTCGGTTCCACGGGCCACATGAAAGAGCGGCCGAGTCCGGGGCTCTGAAACCGGAGAGCGCTCCATGCTAATTAGCCTCTCCTGCACTCACACAATGGACGGGTAATAGGGGGCTCTTTCTGGGAGAAGGTCACACTTCAGATGTGTGATTGTGATTAGACCTGAACCACAGAGACCACACGCTCTGCACGCTCGCTGGATGTTTAGGACGTGCTATGTCACACGCTTTGCTAGCTGAAAACTCCAGACCGTCACACAGCTCTGTACTCAGAACACCCTGTGCCTCAACGTTTTTTTTTTCTCCTTACGCTCTTAAATTTCATGTGGTTTAGCGAAACGTGATGATTAATCCCTGTGTTATTTTTACAGAACCAGAAGCTTAGATTATTTGCTTAAAGTTTAGGCAAGATGCAAACACTTCAGACCAAAACTGTTTTTTGGCCAGACTCTTCAGTGCTGACAAAGCTTCTTTGAGTCGGTTCTCTCAGACGTTCCTGAAGTATGAGGTGCACGATTGTCCTTTATAGCTTAAGCTTTCTGTTATTGCTCAGAATTCAGAGTGCCAAATACACAAACACCATTGTTGTGTGTGTTTAGCACTACATTTCTCCATGAAAGCTATGAGATACTAAAGCTATGCAATGTAATCAATTCATTTAACTGATGAATCACCTTTTAATTCAGAATCGATTCACACATTTTGAACTATTTGAATAAAAGTTTCTCTAAAATTGAGATTTCTTTTAAAATATTCCATAAAATGCGAACAACTTTCACACCTTCCACATTTAGCGAAGGCATTGCTTGTTCTTGAACAAGTACTTATAAGTTTATGGGCGGTTGGTGCATTATCACCACCTACTGGGCAGTGTGTCCAGTCCTACTGGACAACGCAAGTGACACAGAATTTCAATGAATATAATCTACTTTTAGCTGTACTAAGCGACCTATGAGTCACAGCACTATAAAACATTTGCTAAAATTTCTATATCACAGTTGTGTAACATTTAAAAGTGTTATGTAAGTGTGAAAGCAAATGCTACAGTAGATGATCCTTCACATAAATAGCGTCCAGCTGTCGATAAGGCTTCCATCAGGCTGATGTCTGCACTGCCCTTATTACACAACTGCTTGTTGGACCATTTTGATTTATATATGCATTCACATTCTACAAACTTAAATAATTCTTTTGATTGTGTAAAGCTCCATTGAGGCAATGACAATTGCTGAAAGTGCTATACAAATAAAATTGAATTGAATTGAATTGAATTGAAAATTGAATTGAATTGAAGGATGTCTACTCAGGCGGATTTATCTGAATAAAACCTGTTGATTTCCATTTGGCAGACGCCCAATCCAGAGCGACTTTTTATCTAATTATACATCTGAGCAACAAATGAGAGTTAAGGGCCCAAATGGAACAACTCGGTGTCCATGGGATTTGAACCTAGGACCTTCTGAAGCGTAGACCAATCCCTTAACCACTAAGCTACCCCTGATCGCTTATTTTAAACCAAGCCATTTAAAAAAAGGATTATACATCATCTTTCTTTTTACCTATCATGGTGTAATTTGTATGTCCTATGTACTGTTTTTCTTTTACACAGTGTGACCGAAATTGTCATTTGAGATCATTCACAGGCAACCGAGTTTTTGGTGCACTGGGTACACCGCCAGCTCACAGCTTCAGGGACGCTGAGCTCAGGTTACTGAAACCTGGAGTTTCGCATGCTGGCACAACGGCTTCAGTCCTGCTTCTCTGGTTTCTTTCCACCTCCTAAAACCATGTCGGTGGGTGTAATGGCTGTGATTGACTAGCCTAGGTGTGAACGAGTGTGTGAATGTTAGTATGCACCCAATCCAAGGTGCAGGTCTACCTCACATCGAGTGCTCTGGCGACTGACTTTAGATGCAAAGTGATTTCTGAAGAAGAAATGACAATCATGAGCTTAAGATGATCCTGAATGAGCTTTATGACTAAAATCGAAAAAAGTCAACATTACATATTTTTTTAAAATAGTAATGCGGTCAGAAGGTATGAAAGGTCTGATCTGACAAAAATCTTACTCTATGGCACAGTAATACACAAATACTAGGATCAATTACCAGAAATGGGATATATTTTGTTATAATTGTTCTTACAATACAGTTTAATAATTAGAGCAATGAAGAAACCACTACTATACAAACTTGATCAAGAAGCTGCACATCTAAAAGACATATAGTGAATTATATAGTATAGAGTGAATAATATAATATAGAATTCAATTAAATTTTATTTGTATAGTGGTTTTAACAATTGTCATTGTCACAAAGCAGATTTACACAATTAAAAGAAATTACGGAAGTTTGTATGAAACGTATATGAAAAGTGTTACATCTTTCACTACGGGTTTACATACAGTACTGCTCAACATAGAGAAAGTGGGAGTGTGTGATCTGAAGGGATGTTTATGTATATGTATATGTGTATAAGCTTCACTCGTGTGAGTCACAGTCGCTAATGTAAATTCAGAGTTATGGGATTCACTTAAAATCCTTGAGAAATGCATGCTTTCATTGTGAACTAGCCCATGCTGTGTCTCTGCCTAATAGGTTCCACCAAGATTATATATGAGAGATCTTATTTATCTGATAAATGCACATGTATTTGTAATGGATTTAAAAAGCTGTTCCAATCGCTCAGCACCTCTTTTGCTAATCAGCAGGCACGTTGTGTCAGCAGTCATCATGTATAAGCTTTATGTCTTAAGAGGTCAGTGTGTCATCTATTCATTTCAGCCTCTCATTCATTCAGCGTCGCTTAGCACCAAGAGCTCCTCTTCACCCCTCTGCCCCCTTTCTGTCTGCCTTTTTTTCCCCACTCTCCCTCCTCTCCATAACAGACATGCCTTGGGCTGTTGTAAAACATCCATGTGTCACGGTAACCCCAGCTTATGATAGGAAGACCCTGAACAGCGGCGTTACAATTACTGAGCTGTGTCAGGACCACACAGCGTGCCACAGAGACACGGGTTGGGTTTCAAACAAAGCTTTAATATCTTTTTTAATAGCACCAGAAGCACGCTGGGGAATCTGGGAGTAAGGAGCCAGGCCCAAGTTGAGGTACTGCCAGGGCTTTCATTCCACTACCACACACACACATACTGCAGACCTTTGCTGGGTGCTGATATCTTGAAGATGTTGAGCTCTTTGAAGTGCGCTGCCGCTGCATCTTTGTTGTTTTCCGCTCACGTTTATCGTTTAGATTGAGGTCAGCTGCAGATAGATAACGCCTTACACTCTGGCTTAAGCTCAGTTATCCTACTCATATGTGTATGTGTACAGTCTCTGATAGTCATTACCAAACAGCATGCAAGACTTAACAGTCATCATCGAGACTATCGAAGCATCATGTGGCCGTTGCTCTTGAGCACATGCGCCTGGCGTGAGTGTGAGCAGACTGCTTTGCCGTTACGTTTTGGATTTGATGCAAAAGGTTTGCAATCAGAGTAAGGGTTTAGAGTAAGGTACAAGTGACAAGAAATGTGCACCACCTGGCTTCTGCCTATTGCAGTAATCTGTGGTCATTAAGTTGGTACAGCTCGTTAAGCTGCTGTTGACAGGTTAATCTCAGCCTTTTTTTAGGAAGAGCTCTATCATTGTGTTCAGGGATGAAACCCTTTTGCTTCATCGCTTCAGGAAAAGAGCAGAGAAGACAGTCTGGTGTAAGGTCTCCTTTTAGGTCTGACAGTAACGTCTTGATCCTATTGTTAATTCCTGTAAAAATCCTAGAACTCCTGTCTAAAGAATCTATGTGAAGGGCTTTGTTGAGTTAACCTGCTTTCACCGCTCTCTGCGGCTCTTTTTTTCTTACAGCATTATTCTTACTGCATTAAATATTTGTTGGGTTTAAAACTGTTCCTTGTGTCTATTTAAACAAGCACAATGTGGTGACAGAAAACATGCACCAACAAGTGCTGGGTTCACTCCATCGTATGTTAAAAACTCTTGGAACATCTTGGAAATGTTTCAACCAATAGGAGGCATTGTAGGAGGAGCTATACGCGTCTATATGAAACAAAATCGTCTTTGTCGGTGCACAATAGATGCATTTCACATAAAATGAATGGACTTGGAAGTAATGCATGCCTAATCGTGCATTTAATGTTTTCAACTTAAATCTTTAAAGTTTAGATAGAATGTTCTTCCTACTGTATGTTGCCATGCGTCATACATAAGTGTAGTCATTCACAACAAACTTTTACCTAAAATCTTGATCACAAAACATTATAAACACTAGCAATGTGTTAACGTTGCATACTGGAGATGATGCAAGTGTACATTTCACCCGGGTGTTAAAATAAACCACCTCAGAGAGAACCCTATTAAACTTCTAACTGAACAAAGTCCCACAACAAAGGCATTGAGATGGGAAATAACAGCTTCGCCATAATATTACCACATCTAATCCTCCCTTCAGGCTACGTGGTTTCTTCCACTTCACATGTACATGAGCAGGGCCATCATGTGTTAATTAATGTAGCCTAAGGGGGGAAAAGGTGTTCTGGGGCCTACCTCTCTTTGCTCAGGGCCATTCGGGGTGGCTCCAGGTTGGGATTCTCCATGGACTCCATCTGAGGGCAGCGCAGGAAGTAGTAGAGTGTGTGCAAGGCGTCTGGAGACCAGGACACGGGCTGTTGGCGGACATGGCGAGCCGGACTGACCCCGACCCGCACCGAGCCCAGGCGCTGCATGTGGTGCATGGCCCGTGACACCAGATCACCTGATCGGAGGGAACAGAATATGGTCAAAAACTACAAAATTCATAAATAATATGCTGAAAAAGCAAACACAAGACTGACTCCGGTTTATTCAAGTTTACTTATATGTACAATACTGTAAATATTTGGAGACAATATGCTACTTTTTTAAAATAAGCATTTTACAAGCATTTTAAGAACCCTCAAGGAGGCACGTAAAGTATTATTTTACTTTTAGGTGTTAGTTCCAGATTTAATTATGGTGTCCTATATAATTACATGAGAAGCTTTCAGAAAGATGTGACAGCCTCTCATCTCATACTGTAGCTTGTCTGAAATACTTTTGGGATGGTATAGGCTTCCAGACATATGTCAGTTAAGTAATGTTGCCAGAGGATACGTGCAGTAATTACAATCTATTCCCCTGGATATGTCATCTCTGTACGAGTCGGGGTGAGGAAGATGTATTCTTTAAACATTCCATGTGTACTAGTAGCATTATAACCTGATTGTCCTGAGATTCATTTGAAGCATGCGGTGTCATCTGCTAGTGTTTGGTCCAGTGTGTTTTATCAAGTGCAAAGTCAACGCAGCTGTCTAGCTGGAGATTGTAAAGACGGCTACATGCTTCTGTCTGCTGACAAGCTTTATGGAGATGCTGAGTGAAATAAGGTTTTAAATATATCTTATTAAATTATTTTTATTGGATAAAATAAACTACCAGTCAAAAGTTTGGATACACCTTCTAACTTCATGGTCTTTCCTGATTTTTATATCTTTCTACATTGTAAAACACTGCTGAAGGCGTCCAAAATATGCAATAATCTCCTTTGAACAGTTGATATTGAGGTGTATCTGCCACTTATGCTCTGTAAAGCCTTCATAACGCCTCTAATCTGAGGTTTTGGTTGTTAATTGGTGATTTTTTGAGGCTGGAAACTCTAAATAAACTTCTTCTCTGCAGCAGAGGTAGGTTTTGGTCTTGCTTTCCTGGGAAGGTCTTCATGAGAGCCAGTTTCATCATGGGTTTTGCACTTGGCAATACTGTTCTTGCAAGAACTTATCCAGAACAGCTTACCCCCGTGTTTTAAAATAACATCTGACTGTTGTTGTTGTTGTTGTACCTAATGCCATATGTGTTTTCTCATAGTTTTGAAACAAATCCAGACTTGTTCCAGAATGGAGAAAATAAATCCAAACTTGTGTCCAAACTTTTGACTGGTACTGCATACATGTATATATTTGGGGTTACTTCGATTTGTAATTTTACAGACAGTACACAGACTTAACTAGAGTTTGTAATTTAAAAGTCAACACTAGAAGTAATACTGTATGTATACGGATTGTGTACTTAATGGCATATTTAAACATTATTCTGAATAAACTCAAATATATATATATATACTTCCAAGTACTGTTTTGTTCCAATTCAGCACAAAGTAAATGTACAGTTTATACATGGAGAATATATTAAATAGTATACTTTACATGTACATTATACTCATGCAATAAAAAGGTACTAACAAAGTGTTCTATATTATTATTATTATTAATATTCCATACATCCATCTAGGAACTTTTGTAGGGAGTCTAGTGGAGTCCAGTGACCACTGTATTTATTCCAATTTTGTACAACCTTGTACAACATTCACATGTCACTTCACACACACATTCCACACCAATTAGCCTAATCTGCATGTCTGAAGGGACTGTGGGAGGAAACCCGAGAACCCGGAGGAAAAACATGGGGAGAACATGCAAACCCTGTGCACACAGACCCGACATGGGGAGCAAACCCAGGACCTGGAGGTGCAGGGTGACGGTGCTAACCACTGAGCCACTGTGCTGCCATTATTATTATTAGTAATTTTATTATTATTATTATTATTTTGGCTTTTATCCATGTGGCTGACTTTAGTTTATAAAGCCTGTCTGTTTTTACCTGATAAATAATGATTACCAAATAACAACCGGATGCACCACAGCTCTTTATCTGACTGACTAAGTATGGAATGGTCCTTCAGAATTGAACAAGTGCCAGGACACAGTGATTAGATAAAAAGGAACAAATCCAAATAAGGTTACGACTTCATCCATCCAGTTGTGTCATGTCCAACCACACTGATTAGCAAAACGCGATTACATCAAGTGGAATAGGTTAGGTATGTAAAATTACCCACTAAATCTAATCAGAAATGATTCAATAAGCATAACATGAAACCTAAGACCGCAGGCCTGATGCTGAACTCCTCTACTTCCACATTAATGCTACAAAGCTACTTCATATTCAGCTACACAATCAATGCAGCAGATGAGTGCATATGCAAAATAGAGGTATTAGCTTCCATAATTTTGAAATTCCATTGAATTTCAGGGCCAAGTACACACACCCATGGTTAATTTCCTCTCCTTACCCTGAATACCGTTTGAGTACACATTCACATTCCTGCATTAGCATTCGGAAAAATTCAAATGGAAACTTTTTTTTTTTTTATGGCTCGCTCCTTAGTGCTCATTAGGACAGAGGACGAGTGTTCGAGCTCTATGAGATTAAGGTTAAGGAACCACAGATGGACCATGAAAAGCATTTTATAGATCAAGAAACAAAAAAACAGAGCAACAAAAGAAGCAATTAGCGAGCATTAGGCTACAACGCAGGAGGACAGACGCCGTGGGCCGGCTGGTCCGTTTGTGAGGACGGGTAACAATCGTTTGAGGTGATTATCCTGTGCCTAATTTCTGACCCGAGTGTGTGGGTTGGGAGAGGGTGGGACCCTCAATTAGGAGCTGAGGACCGCACTTGTAGCTGAAGGAGATTCTTTGTGTCCTACCATGTGCCTGAAGGGCTCCCAGGGGAATTCAGAAGCAATAGGGATGCTGTGCCAGGCCTGCTGTTCCTTAGCTTGACCATATTAGATCGATTCTTTGGCTCAGACGTAATACCAGTTGAAATGTGAGGCATTTCCCGTCCCAGCTGTCTCACAAACACCAAAGTATTACTATTTCAGTAGTGTGGCGCATAATGGTGCAAGATGTTGACAGTGACTAGAATTGTCTCTACTTGAATACTGGAACTGCTTATCCAGATGTCTATTTCCTTTTAATAACTCTTATTTTCCCTTGATGTAGGGGACACATTTTTTCACTCTCTCACTCATTCTCCATACAGCTTATCTTGTACAGGATTGTGGGAGGCCTGGAGCACATCCCAGGAGACTCGGGGCACTACATGGATACAACCTGGTTGGAGATCTGATCCACTGCAGGACACACACACTCCAACTCTCATTCACACATTACAGACGGTTATGTGAAGAAACCCACCAAGCATGGGGAGAACATGCAATACAAACCCAAGCCAGGACTCGAACCCTCAACCCTGGAGCTGGAGGCAACTAACCATGTTTCTTTCAAGTATCATAAAATTCCTATTAAATCATTTTTAAATTTACATCATCACTGTAATATAAGGTAAAAATAAACATAAACATAATCCCAGCTTTTAGTTATGTGGTTGTTCTGTGAAGCAAAACTGCTTGCTCTGGATTCCTGTGTGTCCCCTGTTTGCCACTAGGGTGGCCAGGACTCTACAGTTACTTCACTGTCTGCCACTGCCTACACGCAATGCTGCCAGTACTGCCCGGAGCGTGTGTGTGTGTGTGTGTGTGTGTATGCGTGTGTGTGTGTAGCGAGATGGTGCCAGTGTACTCCAGCAACCTTTTTAAGCCCTCACAAGAAGCTCTTTCACTCAGACTTA
>JAQQZS010000012.1:12909387-12920392 GCA_030068045.1 Platyallabes tihoni
ACCAAACTAGCTTCGCGACCTCTGTTTTCTTCCGACAAAGAATAAAAAATATTGAACGTTCTATCGAACACATTTTTTAATTGATATCGATCACGTGTCTATCGCGATACATATTGTTATCGTTTTATCGCCCAGGCCTATGACTGATGACTGAGTGAATGCCGCAACACAATACTACTGAGTGGTCAAGGGTAGATCAGTGGTTAAAACTATGGCCTATAGTTCTGAAAGTTCCAGGTTCAAATCCCACGACCACACAGTTCTCCCTGTTGGGCGCTTGAGCAAGGCCCTTACAACATTGTTTTTGAGAAACGTGCAACATTTTCAAACTTTCAAAATCAGCGTTATCCAGTGGGCAGACGCCATCACAACGTTGCTACAACTATCTTATAACAATTTCACAACGTTAGAGCTCCCGGGTGTTGTTTCAGTGGAAAAACAAAACAATCTGTACCAGATCGTTTGTGGGGGTTTATCCAATCTTAATCATTTATGTCTATTGAAATTTGCTTATCATTAGCTGCTGTTTTAAATCACACTTCCTACACCACATTTTATAAAAAAAAAATTAAATAAAATTTCCAACTTCACATTCTGTTCTGATATTCCACAAAATCAGGGAAATAAACACTTGATTAGTGAGACCTAATGGACTAAAAATATGGACATCAGTTACACAAGCCAACAGTCTGGCTGAGCGTATCTGCGCCAGCATCTCGTTAATCTCAAACATCCGATCTCACACGGTTCCAGGACCGAGGCGTAGCAGATCTTGTCGTTCTGTCTGTTAAGCGCTCCATCTGTGTGCTCAGAAGGAAGACGAATTGAAAAACGTTGTAGCCTGTGCGGTCTGAAACAAGAATCCTGGCTATCTCAGCCTCTCCTCTGGCATTCCCACCAACAGCCACACACACACGCACACACACACACACATCATGACTTACAGGAGAAACAAAGCCCTTCCCATTAAAGAAGAAAAAAAGCCTCCTCTGCTGATGCGCTGATTTGTTTCCGTCTTCATTAAACTTTCATTCTGATTCATTTGTCTCTAGGAACCTCGTCATCTTGAAAGCAAATGCAACAAAAGGCCGTGTAGACAAATGGACTCTGGCGTGCGACTGCTGCTTTCACAAGCCAGTATCTCACTCAAACCAGAATGGTTTATGGCTCGGAGGCTTTGTGCATTTGTGGATTTGAATGCTGTAAATGGTACTATATACTTAGTGTGTGTGTATGTGTGTGTGTTGCCGTTCTGTGATTCTTGTGCATTTGATATTGTAGCTCGTAGGGGAATTTCAGAGAACATTACAGACATGAGGCATTACTGAGATATTTTAAGCCGCTAACTGGACGCTTGAGACTGGGAACAGTGAAGACATGCCGTGTGTTGCCTTAGACCATGGTTTCTGTGAACATGAACGATTTCACAATGGCACCGCTGAAAAAAGATTATTTCAGCAATACAGTGTCAAAGAAGAAAAAAAGCGATCAAATATATAAACAACACCTAACAAAAGTTCATTTACACTGAGGAATCTGCTTCTGCTTTGTTCGAGCGCCTCGCGGCTCAAGCTATTGAATAGTCTGAGGCGGAAATGGCTGCTTAGGCATGACAATAATTCATCTGTGCTGAGGAGGTTTTTTACAACCGCAGACAGGAAAGGTTCTGCTGAACGGATCTAAACGTGTGAAGAAATGAATGTCGTGATTGTAGCTCGTCAAATTATGGCTGGAGATTTGGAAAGAGATATATTAGGGTCATGTGGATTTTGACAGACATTCATAAAAACGTGTTGAAGGAGAACTCTCTCAACAAGGCCAGACGCTCACTATGTGTGTGATATGAGATGATGAAACCATGAGCGGTGAAACAGATACGGAGCTGCCAGAGTGCAAGAGTGTGATAATCTAATGTTAAATGTTATTCACTGTTAATACGCCTTATTATGAATTATTACTGTTCCTTTTACTGTATCGCTAATAACTGATCTGGTAACGCGTAAGCTGTAAGGCTGTGTTGTGTATCTGATATGCACTATACACCATATCCTATAATAGACCAAACATAAATATAAGGCTAGAAACCAGCGTGGCTAAAAAGAACCAGACTCAGTTAAACATCTAAGAGAGTGATCTGTTAAAAAATAAGTGCCATCATCATTAATCCGCCAACTGAGGAAGAATCATACACATCAACCCAGAACAATTCAAGCGAATCAATGCCCAAGTGCATTATGATTACTTGTGGTGGCCAAAGAATCTTGCTAAGAAAGTTTTTATCAAATTTTCCCTTAATTTGTCACCTTTCTGTGCATTGAGTTCCCCCTCTCCTAAATGCCTTGTTCCATGAAATTTGGGCCAGGAGTTAAACTACTGTATGCAAGGCGAGACTTAACTCTTCCTCCACAACGCAGTTTTTTCTCATTTCAATGGTTGACAGATAGCTTTTTCTCCATGCTAAGATTCGCTCTGACTTTCTGACAAACTCTGAAGTGTTCCATTGTTGGCCATCATTCCACCCTGGCATTAACTTCCTGTCCTGTCCGGGTTCTGGGTTGTCATAGTG
This sequence comes from Platyallabes tihoni, assembly GCA_030068045.1. NCBI lineage: Eukaryota > Metazoa > Chordata > Actinopteri > Siluriformes > Clariidae > Platyallabes > Platyallabes tihoni. Next base: position 12,911,954 of record JAQQZS010000012.1, read on the forward strand.
ATAGGCGTAGTGATAGTGCTGGAATATAAAGAGCTAGAGTGGCTGGAGCGGAAAGTGGGCCTGGTCCGGACGCCATGTGCAGGCCGTGTTAAGGCAGCTCAAGAGCTACGGGTGTAAGACATCTGAGGATTTCACCAACAGCAATAGTTTCAAAAACAAAAAGTGTGACATGGCATTTCCACTACGTAGTGCAGTGTCTTCTGGGTTTTAGCATTTTTTTCCATGTCCGAAGGTATATTGGAAAATATCCAGTGTGCACACATGAAATACCACAGTGCAATACAAAAGGATAGTGATGCAAGAACACCCATACTGCACCATTTCTCTTAATTATTATTATTATTTCAGATATTTGGTTGATGTTTTATACTATTGATAAGCACTTAACTCCCAGAGCTCACTCCTGGCTCCAGATTTCCATTGCTCACTTTAGCAACTACAAACTCTTTCCTATTTTTTCACTGTGGGATGTGTTGCAAGACAAATGAGTAATACGCCTGAAATGTAAAGTGCTAACTAGATGACTTTCACCAAAATAATCAACCTCTTGCTGTTTTGTTTTTACTTTTTGGTCCAGATGTTCCATTTCAGACACTTAGAGACGGACGTGTGCTGCTCCATGTAGCCATGCATGCTCTGCAAATGAAACGGTGCAGGCTTATCAAAAGGGAGGAGACCAGGGAGATAAGAACACATGATATCACAGAGTAACCAAAAACAAGCACGTTCCCTTAAGACGCTATGGATTCCAGAAAGTTTGACGTGCTTTAAAAAATGTACATATCACAACATACACACAGATATATTGCTCGCTGTTGTTTCAGCTCTGCAGCCATTACTGGCCTGTGCTGCTTACACAGCTGGGACCTCGGCTCGGCTTGGACAGGAAATGTGTAAACAGTGCCATGCAAATTGGTGCTTTCGTTGTCTCTGCCATCTAAGATCTTTAGCTATAAAAAATTAAAAAAAATCCAAACCCGAGTCCAAAACACAAGTGCACAGAGCTGCTTTTTTCACATCACCATATTCAACAATAATCCAGGGCTGGAAATGTATTTTTAGGGTTTGGGTTTTCCTTCAATCAGGCCATGGAATGAGGGAACTGCCAGACATTCTCATGCCACAGATGAGAAGGAATAGAGTTCACGATTTTTCATCTGCAAGACTGGACGTCTCCAAGATATAGAGCGTTTCTTACATATGAATCATGTCAAAATATCCTTTCCATTAAAACCAATAGATCAATAAATGAGGCCTGTTCACTCAGTGCCATCATAAATATAAAGAACAATTATCTCTAAGCGGTGATAAAATCTGTGTGCTGCATTTGGAAATGGAGCAAGCAAGTCCTCTAGAACTCTAGTTCAGGCTGTGTGTGTTCATGCAAGTGCTCGAGAAAAGGCGAAACTTTAGCAAATATAAAGACGTAGAGTAGCAGAGGGGGCGGGGGGGGGGGGTAGGGGGGGAGCAACCCTGGACAAAGAAAACTTAGTTCTCTCTTAAACACTTCCAGATGTGGTACGTACATGAGAGAGGAGTGAAAACGAGAGTTATGGCCATTCTAGCAAACGAACAAGGCAAAATACAAAACTGCAGAAAGGACGTTGGAATCAGTTGCCATGGCAGCATGTAATAATAAAAAAAGGAATAATAAAAAAAATAACTCTTGCTCTAATAAAAATAAATCGCAAAGACCTTGGTCAAACCGACAGCACGTCACACCAGCTTGTGAGTGTTTTAGAAGCAAATTCTGTTTCAATGTGTTGAATGCAGTGAGAGGGAAGATTCTTCCTCTGGACTGCTGATTCATTTTAAAACTGCTATCTAGGTGCTTCAGCTTCATTTTTATGGAGAACAACTGATGGATGTCCATTGATCACAATGGAAGGAGGCCGGGTGTGAGTGTGTGTGTGTGTGTGTGTGTTCAGCACTTTAGTATTGGCTAAACCCAGCTAAAAGCATTGATCTTTGCATGCGGTATACAGATGGACCTACAATGCCTGTAGCCAGCGTAACAGTGAAACAGTGTGTGAAACCTGGACTCGTCGTGCCAGAAAGTACTTTGAGCTGAGCTACTGCACATGAGCTGATGAAAATCCCTCAGATTCTTCCAGAATCAAGACCAGATCTAAGTGGCTTTAGAGATTCCGCCCCGGCTTGCTGATTTGCTACGTTATAATTCATCATCAACTTAACCTCATGGTCTAACCACCTTCACATATACACACTTAAACAAAACAAAATAAAAAAATCTGGGTTTGTTTTCTTTCTTGTGCAGAAAAGTGAGCTTGAGCAGCCTAAGATGGAAACAAAGCACTATTGTACGAATGAGAAAACCCATGCAGGAGGAAAAAATAAATAAAGCGAGACGGACACATGTTAACTGTAGTATGCCATGTGGTGAGATGGGAAGTGGACCTACAGCTGGAAGTGAGCGAGTCTGTACAAGTCTACATGAGGAGAGTGAGACCTGTCATCAGTGAAGGTCTACCTTTCATCTTTCTTTAAAAGCATCCCAGGATAGTTATCTGAGCAGTTCCCAAGGAGTATCTGTTTCTACGTATACACTCAACAACCATATAGGTGTGCTTTAGATATACAATTACCGACTGTGGGCCATCTGTTGCTATGCACCGTGAATTTCTTCTCAGTTGCCTGTTCTTAGGCACTGGGATACTGATCAGAAGGTCAGCATCACCAATTAACTCTGTCAGGCTCCTGAGCAAGGGCTTTAACCCTATCTTCTCCTGGGACATTGTACTAGGACTGACCTGGATTGCTGATCGAAGCTTCCTAACAAGCTTTAAAAGAAACAAAGTGTGGATTTTAATGTATGAAAAATAAATGACTTATGATCAACCTGGTACATGTGCACGTGACTTCATTACAAAAGATTTCTGGGCCATTTTCTGGACACTGTGTGTGATGTATTAGTTTGTATTGTATGAAATGATAGCTACTCTCTTTTTTTTATGCTGTTTTCACACACCATCCTAATAATATGTGCTCAGAGGTGCCACATTGCTGGTGTATGTCTAATGATGGATGGGAAAACTGAAAATGTTGTGCTTTTAACACACTGGACATAGTTAAGTATAAGCATGAAGTATAAGTGCATCTATACATTTTTTATTAAGAGAAGTTGCGTGCAGCTCACCGTTGGCGTTTTTCCCGCATATCAGATGCTCGTAGGGTTGCAGGACCCCCCAGAGTTCGGCGTCATTGTTAACAGCTCCGTCCAGCGCCTCGGCAGTGATGCGCGTCCCCGTGGCCGCGGGGTCCGCGCACACGCCGTGCTGCCGCTCGGCCACCAGCACGCGCGCGCCCACCTCCTCCAGGAGCGCCTCGATGCACGCGCTCAGGCCGATCGCCGCGTACTCGTGCACGCGCACTGAGACGCGCGTGTCCACCATCCAGCGGAAGAAGCGTCCCACGGAGAGCGTGAGGCCGCAGCGCGCCGACTTGCCCTTGCGCAGCAGCTCCCCGGTGCTCATGTCGTACATGGAGATGGCCCTGACCGTCGCCGCCACGCAGTGCTCCGCCAGCGCCCAGCTCAGCACCAGGCGGATCGCGCTCTGCACCTCGAAGCGCGTGCAGCGGCAGTGCATGACACTGAGCCGCTGCGCCTCGCGCGCGACGCGGACGAGCGCACGGCGCATCAGCACCGACAGCCTGCGCACGGCGTCTCCCGAGAACACCGCGCTCTCCCTGCACACGCCGCGCAGCACCTTCCCCACGTCCTCCTCGCTCCACGGGAACTCCTCGAGCTCGGGCAGGCGAGGGCACTTAGAGAAGATGTCCTCCGGGTCCTCGTTCAGCGCCGTGTTCACCGTGTCCCAGCTGTTGTTCCGGCTGTTCATGGAGCCGGAAAAGTACCACCAGTTCCCGCGGTGCGGTGCGCTCGCGAGCGCCTGAGAGGCGGACCTGCACGAGGACAGGCTGAGGGATTTGCACGAGTCCCCGGCTCCGTATCCCGAGTCCAGTGTCAGCTCCTCTAGAGTCTTCATGGTCGAACTGCTTCCTCCTGCCATGGCCGAGCTGGTTTTACTGGTCCGCGTGAAACGGAGACATCCGCGAAGCGCGTCTGATGTGGATGGAGCACCGCCGCAATTAACGCGACTCTATAAGTGGAGGCAAACAACACTTGACTTATTTACATGTCAAACTCGTCAGGTTAGTTATTTTTTTCTCCTCGTCTCAAGATTCTGACTTTTAAAAACAAGATTTACGGCATCACTGTATCCGCTAAAAAAATAAAATAAAATAAAAACTTAGACACTAAGTAAGTCCTGGGACGCGACACACCTCCTCTCCTCCGCAGCTCCTCCTGACCTGCACTCACTAACGGCAACACGCGTGAGACTGACTGAGCAGAGCGCGAGCCGAGACTCCACCAACCAGATAACGACGCTAAATGACGTCATCGGCCAGGCCAATCTTCGCTTCTTCCAGGAAAAAAAAAAAGTTTTAAAGTCGCGCCCTGTTGTAATCTAATCTAATCAACTCAGGCCGAGCGCTTTCACCCATTTAACACCGAGCGCCTTCATTAGCATACAAACACACGGGATCATTACAGAGGATCCTGATTTATTTTTACACAACAGCTTTAAGCCCCACTGTACGCGCTGTCTCTATTTCCTTTGGGAGTGGAGTTATAAATAAACAGCACATCATGCAACTGACTACTGACAAGAAGTCTGCACTGAATTACTTTACAGCATAACTCCGGAATAGAAACAAAAATATTGTAATTTTAATTTACTGTTCAGTGGGAATGTCAATTATTTCATGGAATCATGATGATGATGATACATTATTTCACTCTGTTTTATAGAGAATTTTTTTTCATTGAATAGTAAAATCTATTACCTCATTCTCGCACAAGTTGTGTATACATGGATTATTGTTTATACATCAATTAAACAAAGTGCTACTTCATGGAAGAATGGTGACAAAAGTCATTTTGCAGATTTGATGCCTTTGAAAACTTAAGGTTATGTTGACATGTAGTAGAAATCACATTTCTGTAATATTATTAATGTCAAGATCTCCATATAACAACTTTCAATAACTTATATGGAGATGTAAGATGTGCTGTAAATGTTGTTCAGGTTATTTTGAAGCTCTGTATAGTTCAAGGATATAGTAACAGGTTTATATCTATTAACACACTCATTCTTACACATAATTGTTTCCATAGTAACAGCTCATTCACAGGGACTTGCACATATAAACATACAAAATATTTTTTTCTTTAAATACCTACATACACTTGCGAATTCATGTGCGAAAATGATTCATCAACTGCAATTTCGCAATTTGAGACCAGACCAAGTGAAGCAACCCCAGATCATAACACTGCCTACAGAGGCTTGTACAGTGGCCACTATGTATAATGGCTGCATCACTTTATGCACTTATCCTCTTACCCTGTCACACCCATCGTTCTTGTATAGGGTCAGTACGAACTCATCAGACCACATGAAAGTGGTTTTCTTATGCTCACACAGCTGTTTAATCCCAATTCTTTGAGTGCTTGTCACACTGTGCATGTGGAAATGCTTTTACTTTTACTAGTAAGCATAGCTCTGATTTCTTCTGTCAGTCTTTTGCCATGCATCCTTACGAAGCATTTAAGTGATCTCCATTCATGATTTTTTTTTCTATCCACATTTCGTCCACAAAGTTGGAAGGTTCAGTATGATAATTAAAGGTTTTAGTAATGCGTTGGACGGTTCTTAACCCAATTCCAGGAATTTCAAATATCATTAATTGTATTCAGTACTTGACACAGCCCAATAATTTGATGCTTCTGAAGTGGTGACTTTTTTTTTTTTGGACTAGGCAGTGTATGTGTTCATAGAGTACGGATTCTGTGAAGAGCTGTTTAAGACGTACGCATTATAACACAGTGGAGACAGAATGCTTTGCGCTTTCTGGCTTCTCTATAGCATGACAAGGTGTGTTTTTTTTTTTGTAATAACTTGAAGAGAGACTGATAAGATGGTGATGAGGAAATGACCATTTATAACTGCTATAAAGTAAGTAAGAGGAATTATTTTCACGGCATTAAGTACAATTATGGTGAAAGGGTCCATCTACGTGCCACCCGGCACGACAGATATACTCCACCCTGGAGATATGTCTGTCATTTCTGTGGCGGTTGCTTGCAGGGTTTGGTTGACAGCTCGACACCCGATTGTATCTGAGCACTTGGAGGTGAAGGGCTGTGCTCAAGTATCCCAACAGCAGCGGCGTTGGGACTCAAACCCAGGTCCTCCTGATCGGCTATCCAACACCTTAACCACTGAGCTACCCCTGCCCCAAATATAATTATAGAGAGATTAAAAAAAAAAATGTAACATTGAGAAACAAATGTGTTCAATAATCCATGGAAAATTATAATCAGTGGCATCTTGCAATGGTATAAGAGCAATAATTTACTTTGTATGTGCTGTTATTGGAAAAAGTATCAACTTTGGAATGGTAATGTATCACACCATGCTGTCACTGTCAATGGCAGCCCTACTACCATTAGATTTTGTTGTGTTATGAGGTAATTACATGTTTAATTACCTCACAGAAAGAGAGAGAGAGAAAGAGAGAGAGAGAGAGAGCACCGTGTTAGGCACAAAACTGTATTGCTAATGTTAATGTAGTGAGTAGTTTGCAACCGAAGGTACATAGATACTCAGTTCATTTAACATGAGATCCAGGTTTTCTTCCATGCAGATGAAGATCCAGACCAGTGCCGACTGGGCGAAACAAAAGCTGGCAGACGATATGGACATGCCCTAACTAGCTGTGAGATTTTATTTTGCAGTCAGAATGCCAGGGTAAGCATGGGCGGGTCTTGCTGTAGCCCAATCCAACCATTACACACTATGTCTTAAATGTAACATCAAATCATTACACACCAGTGTATGGAATGAGTGAGCAAACTGACTGGATACACACACAGTTTACAGTCAAACTTCTTCCAGACATCTATGGTTTAAAAGATTATATCTTGTATCCATGTGTTTAAATGGTGCTAGGTCTGCTAATTCAGTTAAACACCTTTCTTTTGGCAATATAGTCATTACCGAGTCTATACAGTATGTCTGACGGAATAATTGTGACCTCAAAGGAAACAAACGCATTCAAGGGAAACCCACATTTACTGTATTTTATGTAAAGCAGACAAACTGTAGGCGAAACTGGAACTGAAATGATTGCACAAGGTTAAACATCAGGGAAGTCATCTGATTGTCAAACACCATGTGTCATTCAACGAAGACAGCATCATCAAGTATAGTCATTTCAGCGAAATCTCCAGTGTTTTGGTGAATTAACACCCAGCAGTTTTGTTCCCATGAAAAGCTAATCAAGTCTGAAAATGTTAAATAATCACTGTGGATTTTACTGTGTAAAAATAGTTGGCATAGGTTAATTAAAATAGTGTTTAATATATTTTCAAGGTAATTGATTTTAATTTGTATAAAAGTATATTAGTTAATATATAAAAGTTATATTGCTAACCTGCTTCAGTATTCAATGGTTACAGTCCGTATTTCGTCTTGTAACCTGGCACATTTCATGGCTGCTTGATTGGATTGGGATCTGTGGAGTTTGGAGGCCGGGTTGATGGCCTTGGGCTCTACCCAGGTACCATGTGCGGTGGGCTGTGGTGCACTGGGTGTCCTCGTGCCTTTCTACTTTGTCTAGCATCGACCTTAATTTGGGTAATTTGGCTTTTCTGTGGGATTGGACCAACCTTTTGTCCCCACAGGCATAAATGAGTCGTCCAGTCACCAGTTCACTGGTATATATTAACAAGCAACGTTAATGTGTTAATGTTATGACTGATTGCTGTACGTAGTCTTATGTATGTACTGTGTTACACCACGGTCCTGGAGAAATAACATTTCATACTTGATTTTTTTAAACTGACATATGATAAATTAAAGGAAAAAATAACACAATGTGTTGGCTCTTCACAAACCACCAAAGCGTCTTGCCATCAATTCAACAATTCTCTAAAACTTGAGGGATATTCCCAAAAGTTCTTCCCTTATTTTAAGGTGGTGAAAAGCACAGACAGCACTGCCAGACATCATCATTAGGTTTACAACTGAGTAAAATGTGACTGTAAACTCCACAGCATACTGTATAATTTACACAGTTTCTTCATCTTTCCTGTCCTGATTCCCTGAGAGTGGGGCAGGCTCAGCCTGTAAGGATAAAGGATTTTATCATGGGATAAAGGTGATAAGATCTTTGTATTGATCTGAAGTGATAGACAAAGTTAACACAAACCATGTGCTGCTAAATAAATACACGTCCCCTGCAGGGCTTGACATTAACTTTTTTGCTCACTGGACAATGTGGCTAGTGGATTTCCGGAGTCACTAGCCATTCAGCCTTTTTACTAGCCACAATTTTGTTACCAGAAAATCG
>JAQQZS010000012.1:12920492-12941935 GCA_030068045.1 Platyallabes tihoni
ATATTCCAAGTTTTCTGTTCAGCATTCTGACTCTGACGTAAGCACGTAAGCACGTCGAGCGGGACGAGGTAACTCATCGATATATCTATGGAGGTAACTAAGTGTGTGTAATCTGTCACTGGGCATGTGCATGACGAAAAAAAAAAAGTAAACTGCACATTCGCTAACAACTCCGTTTGTCTGTGATCTTTTTTTTTTACTTCTATACCGAAGGACGTTACAATACCAAAGAATAAACTACCCGCCAAAGTGGCTAGTGAGGCTAAAGTTATTACCCGCCACAGCCGAATTTTACCCGCATTTGGCGGGTGGGCGGGTGCCAATGTCAAGCCCTGGTCTCCTGTAGTATAAGAGAGTCTCAGGCTTTATTTTGATTAGTTTATATCATTGTATTCCATTTTACTTTCATAGAGAGTGAAGAGAACGTTAGCAGTAAGTATTCTATCCAAGTCTGTGTAAAATCCTTAAGAGGAAAGTATCTCTAGCCAGCATCTGCAAATGGAGTGTGACTAATGCACTACTGGCGAATATATAACATGAACAAGGTCACAGTATTCTGCTAGAACGTCTCAAAGCTTTTTTGTTTTATGTGCAGAAAGTTCTCAGAGGGAGGAAAGATTAATTACTTCAACTATGTCACGCTTAGTCTCATGTGACGTCCAGAATCATGATGGAAACTCTACAGTATTTGTAATCGTAATCTAATGAAGCTTATCCAGTTACAAAGATCGCAGGCCTTGACTTCATAAATAGATTCATTTTTTTCCTTTAAGGGTGAAGAGAACTTCCTCTGGGAACTTGACTCTGAGTGACTAGAATATTTTAAGAAGCTACAGAGCACCCTCTGCTGGAGACATGTAGAAAAGCAGAACTGTGAAATAAACTTGCTAGGAAAATATTTCGTATAGGAAGTCAGTGTGAGAGTTCAGCATAAAACTTTATTCTTCCAAAAAAATAACCAAAAATGAAAAGAATACAATACATTCTTAAAATTTATCTACACAACAATTTCACAGAAATTACTTCAAAATATAGATCCCTGTTTGAATTCGAAATGATTCGGTCTCGTCGTCTGCTTTCTAAAACAGCCCGAGTCTGCAGGATTCATTTGTTAAGATAGGGACTCAAACAAAGTGTTGATGATGATTATTATTTCTTTTAAAGCCGTAATAACAGCCTTAGAGATAAATGCGGCATTTTTTGCCAAGAAGCAGCATACCAGTTTGAATACACCAGTGTGTAAACAGGGGTTAACTGAAACGTAACTGTATTCATATGGAATGACACAAAGCAGAAAATGTGCTGATCGGTTCCACACATCTTTAGCACCTGAGTCATTCCTGTGAGCATAGATACTGCTTACATTGGAAACGAAGGGTATTAAAAACTCTGGAGTTAAAGTATCAGTGTCATCTCTGCATACAGCTGCCAGACAATCCAGTGATTTCTTTTTTAAGAAACCTCCTATTGACATTCCTCTTCCTTTAAACAGATAATAGCTAAGAGAACGGCTGATCGTTATGTATCAGTTAAAATCCCATTAAAACACATAAAACCCAGCTTGTCACCCTCAGCCAAATAAACACAGAAACAAAGGCACACATACTGTAGGAGATGACAGAATTTGTCCACTGGAAGGCCTATAGACTACAGTTATAGCTCAGTGTAAAATGATCTAAAGTTATACAAGAGCTTTAGGCTGTCTCTCAACACAAGTTTGCATCTGAGAACTCGAACTCCGTGGTGTCTTTTCAGGACAAATAGAAACGAATGGACACAGACCAACAAAGAACAAAATGCTCTGATAGATTTTAACCAGTTTCAATCTCTGACATCAAGTGAGAACGAGCGTCAAAGGTCAGCAGGATTCTTAATTGTTCAGTGTATTTCTGAGAAGGAAATATGGTTATCCACCTACAAGCACTACTGCATAATTATCAATGACTGTTTACATAGTGGACAACATGACAGCGGACGAAAAGTAAAAATGAAATGTATCTGACGTTCTCTAGTGGCTGTTTTTTTGTCTTGTGTTTTGTCATCCTGTACTAACCTCCCTTGAGATTAAAAGAACTGTTAGTCCCTGACCCTGTAAACTAGCATGGAGATGTGTTTATGATAAAGCACGCTGGATAAGCATTTCTTCCAAATGCAATAAGTGTAAATGTTTATGGGTTCACACAGATTCAATGTCTCGGTTTCTCACAGGCACTCGGTTTCCTCCTACCTCTGAAAACATCATTAGCTAACACAAGGTTAGTGTTAGCTGAAACATTAAAATACATACACCTGTTGCCCAGGATTAAATGGTGTACGAGTGGAAACGTGAGACCCTATATGACCCTACATTGTGTAAGCGGAAAATAAATGAACGATTGAGCAATTCGACCTATTATGCAAAATTGTTAATTTTTAGGAACTCCAATGTGCGTGTACTAAGCTGAGGAAAAAAAAAGAAACATTCTCTGTTTCATGTCCTTTTTCATATTTGTAATTGGCCTGGCCTTAAACAAGATAATTAGATTTTCCCCTATTAGATTTTTTTGTGACCTCATTTAAGAAGACCCGCCCCCTCCCATGGCTTGTCGCTCAGCTATGCTGTTCTTTGGCATATTTTGAGCTACTTGGCTTACAAGTATCTCGTTTACAGACTGAAATGGCACATGTAAAGGAGGAGTAAAATAAAGGGTGCTTGTGGGTATTTCAACTGGAGCATTAACAGATAAACTTCGGGGAGCACTGAGAGCTGTCTTAACTTGTTAAGGAAATAGTAAAATATGGGACCTTTAACCAAAGATCCCAGAACAGTGAGCTTCTCCATCATTTTACATTATATGCCACAGTGTGAGCGAGTATACGGAATATATATTTAACCCAATAATATGGATTCTCTTCCTCCTCTCTCTGTCTAGTCCCAACTATCATTAATATCGTTTTTCTAATTTTTCTTAAATAATGGCTTTCAGCAAACTCTTCATCAGCAGCTAGTTCGCTTCTTCATTGCATCGTGAGTTACGACATCACTGAACTATGTAGTGTTTTTCTGCAGGATATATTTTCACACAGACTGAAGGGTAACATGATGTATTGAAGTCATTTCAGAACAAGGGAAGTGGGAATGTCCATATAAAATATGAACAAGCACGAGGCTGATACGATGGTGATTTGTCTAACCTTGAACTTTTCAGCAGCACCATATTGTCCAGTATGCAATCGTTCATTTCTATCAGCATTTGTGTCACCCTCTTCTGGCAAATACGAAGATTGTCCTGAAAGTAATGCAAACTGCACATGTTGGTAGAGTTACTCTTCCTCTATACAAATGTACTACTCAACATCATTGTTGAACCCAATTTTCAGAATGTTAACAGAGATGACACCATTGGCAAGAGCAATGTGGACAGATGGATGAAGAAGTTTAAAGAAGGGAAAACCAGCACAGAAGACAAATCATGCAGTTGGAGATCATCCACTGAGACAGAGAATTCGAGAGGAGCAGTACATTTGTATATAGAAAGAGTTACTCTGGAAATTTCTTTTAACAACCTATTGTATGTCAGTTAAAAAAAAACATATGCCCACCTTTGCATTACTTTCAGTACAGTCGTTGTATTAGGACACATACAGATCAAGAAGTACATAAATATTATTCTGTACTTCAACAGGAATCAGTGTTGTAGTAACTAAAAAAAAAACAAAAAAAAACTCTTATACCCATAAAGGACATATCTACCCACAGTGCTAAGCTTCTACACAATTACCTTCATATTTAACAGGATGTTGAGGCAGACGCCAAGCAAATTCTCTAAAAATTTCTCCAGAAATTTATATCATTACGGAGGTCTTGAACTAGCCACTGCGCAGACGGCTTTTTCTCACTGTAGCACATTTTATCTGCACTTACCTTCACTTTTAATAAAAATTTTCCAAGCGTGGTTACTTCAAGTATAAAAAATCCTCTCCTTACAAATAAAGAATCTCACACACACAGTAAAAGCACAAAGAAGAGTCCAGTGAATGCTCTTGAGTTGGCCTGAAGTGCATACACGAAGATAGCCAGGCTGCGTCCATGGGGATCCCTCCTGTACGGGACATAAGAGTCTGAGATCATGTGACTGCTCAGGACAGCCCATCTGTGTGTCAAGTGAAGTCTGTCGTTCAGTATATAAATATAGCGGCTGAGTCTTAGCCTTTGGAGCTCTTCTTTATCTGGGAGTTCCACATGCCCCTTTTAGAGTGATAGTAGTGGAAGAAGTTCCGTAATCTCAACCTCTCCACCTCCAACCCGTTCTGTAATACTCTGGGGAGATATGAGAAAAAGAGAAAAAAAGGAGGGCTTGAATCAGTTTAGATGTTAAGAGATAAACATGAGAAATCAGCTTTACATATCTAACATCATTTTAGCATTACACAAAGTCAAGTTTTCTTTGATTTCATTGCTATTCACCTGTCCAGCAGTTCCCAGTCCTCTCCTCCCCAGCGATCCTTAAACTCTTCTGTGTTCATGCCGCCTATTTTGTCAAAGTCAGACTTATAAATTCCAAACAAGCCAAAGCCGTTCACCTCCCAGTATCCTGCCAAGAAGAGGGAATCAGAAGTTGAAAATTTCTAAACATAATCTTGTGTTACAGTAAAAAAAAAAAAAAATTGAGGGACATGGGTGGAAAAACGAATGGCTATGACTATAACCTCTGTTCCCTGAGGGAGAGGAACGAGGTACAACACATCACGTATGGGATATCATGCCCTCTCGTGTCTTGGCTGAAGCCACCTATATTCACGCCGTAAAGGCAGTCAAACCTGTGGTGACGGAGGTGTAGCCCCGCCTATACCTATAAGCCATAGTCACCATGGTTCACTCTTAGAGCTAAGCTGTGTGGCGGGGCAGCAATGTGTTGTACCTTGTTCCTCTCCCTCAGGGAACAGAGGTTATAGTCATAACCATTCGTTCCCTTTTAGTCGATTCACTCGGTACAACACATAACGTATGGGACATACTGTATATTCACGCCCCGCCGAGCATCTACGAAAGTTAGGAACAAGAACCTTAATATCTACTCTTCTACATAATGGACCCCGCAGAGAGGACACAATGATCTACCGAGGGGGCCGTTATGTCAAGATGGTAGAACCGGACCAAATTGTGCAGTGAAGACCAACTGGCTGCCGTGCAAATATCACCTACGGACATGCCCTTGAACAGCGCCCAAGATGGTGCCATAGCTCTCGTTAATGTGCCTTCACACCCTGAGGCAATGGGACACCTTTGCTGCTTCCACAATCCAGTGGGAAAGCCATTGTTTAGACAATGTCTTACCCTTTACTGGACTGGCAAAGCAGACAAACTATTAATCACATAAGTGCATATTCATTGTACAGTCCATGCAACTTTCCCTGCTCCTCAGAAGCAAAAGGAGGGGGGGCAGAAGCTATGAAGTTCAAAGACCATAGAGCCATAATCAGAGGAGACAACTTTAGGGACATAGGTCGTGTTCGGCCATAGAGTAACCTTTAAACCGTTAGCAGCAAACTGCGTACAAGATGGATGCACAGACAAAGCGTGGCGATCGCCCTCAAGCACTAACAATAAATCCTAAGATGGAACACTGGACTTCACAGTGGGTCGCAAATTTCGTACTCCTCTTAAAAACCGTACTGCTAGCAGATGAGCCCCTGGTGACACTCCATCAAAACCAATATGACAGGCTGATATAGCCGCCAAGTATACCTTAATAGTAGAGAAGGAAAGGCCCTTTTCTAACATTTCTTGTAGAAAAGACAAAAACCTCCACCATGGAGCACTGAACTTTACGTTCTTGACACCATTGCTCAAAAGCTCGCCACTTGTAAGCATATACTTGTAAGCACTTGTAAGCTCTAGTAGACGAGGCCCGAGCACTTTGAATTGTCTCAATCACATTCGAAGCAAGCCCTTTTGCTAACAGATTAGACCTTTCAACAGGTAAGTATGCAAGTTCCACAGTTCGGGACGCGGGTGAAGTACCCCACCCCCTGCCTGAGACAAAAGGTCCCAGAGGAGAGGAAGTTTCCATGGTTCTGCTGTTAGCAGGCTGATTATCTCTACATACAATGACTTCGCCGGCCAACGAGGGGCCACCAGGATTAGGGACAGGCCCTGCTGTGTGAACGGCAGAATCGGTTCTACTGGAGGAAAAGCATACAATAGATACAATAGCATACGCGGACCTCGGCGGTTTCTGGGCCGGCTTTGGGGAGGGCCACTCCACCTCCAGCTTCTCAGCCACTCGGCGGTAGAGAGCAAAAAATGAAGCGTGGACTTCTTCTTTGCCACATTAGCATCCATGCTCATACTAGCTAGTACCGTTAGCACGGCCAAACAGAAGCCAATCAACTGAGATGTCGCTAATGCTCTGACTGACAATGAACTTAAAAGTCAGCGCTCCGTGGGTAGACAACTCACTAAATGAGGCTGCTGTCGCTAACACCATCAGGAACAGTTAAGCTGATTTTAAGCTCTGTCTTCTAATGTAAAACGTAAAATGTAGAGTTGACTAGCAGCACCTAGAAAACTCTACGGAAAAAGGTGTTCACAGCGAGGTGAAGAGTGTGAGAACTGAGAGTCAACCGTGGTGACGATGGCTTATAGGTATAGGCGGGGCTACACCTACGTCACCACAGGTTTGACTGCCTTTACAGCGTGAATATACGTGGCTTCAGCCAGGACACCAGAGGGCATGATATCCCATACGTGATGTGTTGTACCGAGTGAATCGACTGAAAGGAAACTTTTACTGAGGAAGGAAAACAAAAACAGGAAATGGGTGGAATGGAAATTTTGAGGGAAAAAACAGGATATGGGTGGGAAAAAAAGGAAGAAAAAAATGGGACATGGGACCCGAGTCAAGTTTTGTGAGATCTCGCGAACATATTGTGAGATCTCGCAAAACTTTCCTTTTCAGCGTTACAAATTTAGTTCAGCAGATGCCAGGAATGCATCTAAAAGCTGGCTGACAAAAAATAAAGAAAGAAGAAGAAGGAAACGGGCAAGATAATACTCGGATTAGAGTTACACATGCGTTGTTAAACAGGCTTGAAGAGAATTTCTTTTTCTGTAGCTGAGTTTTACATTCAGCTTTGCCCAAAATATAAACACATTCAGTTTGTACTCTGAGCTTCCCCTTGCATATTTTTTGCCTGTTTTGTCCCCTGTCTCTGTTTTTTTTTTTTTTTTTCAAAGAAAAAGATTCCACCCAAGTCTCATTTTTTTGGGGCTCTGTACTTTAGCAATATTTTTTAGCAAAAAATTATATATAATTTTTTTTAAACAAAAAACTGGGAATAAGACACCTTTATAAAGGAGTTAGGACCTTATAATTCAGTGTTTTGTGTTTTGTCATTTATTTTCTTAATTCTAGACGAATATTAAACATTTCTGAATATACTGAATCTATAAAAAAAAACATTGCATTACAGTAGGTAATTAAGTAACACCATCCTTCTAGAAGTTCATATACTGTAGAGTTACCAGCCTAAATAAAATCACCAATTAACAGCACCTCAGATAAGAGGCGTTATGAAGGCTTTACAGAGCATAAGTAGCAGACACATCTCAATATCAACTGTTCAGAGGAGATTAATGCATATTTTGCAACACGTTTAGCAGCGTTTTACAATGTAGAAAGCAATAAAAATCAGAAAAGGCAAACTTTTGACTGGTATGTATATAGTGATCTATACATAAAGGTAAGAATGCTACTAGAAAAATGTCCTAGCTGTGCACTGAGTGGTTATGAACCCCGTCTTGTCTGTGCACAGCTGCGAGCAATAACTAGAGCACTTGTGAGTGTTGTTAAATGGTCCAATAGCAAAAAGTGTTTTAGAATAATCGTGAACAACTTTGAGTTTAAAATTAATTTGAAAGTAACTTGTAGGCAGATTTAATCAATCTAGAGTTTACAAACGCAACTGCAGAAACTAAACTCTTAGTTAGGACAGTTAGAAATACAGTTGTGTTTTACACACTGTTAGCACACTCACATACTGTAGCTGCTAGTCAATATCGACTTTTCGATCAAGTGGATAATGTAAATGTTCACTAGTAAGTGCCCTAACTGGCACTCCAGGGTGTACTTCATCTTGTATCCTGAGAAAGGCTTCAGCCCCCCCTACACAGGATAAGTAATATATACAGTGGAAAAATGAATGGATGGATGTTATATTCCAGTTCAAATATATCAAACAGCAATAAACCTTCGCTTTAGGCAGAAAAGAAGTGACGAGATATGAGACATTCGAAACTGAAACAAATATTAATGTGATATTCTTTCATTAATTAATATAAAATATATAGTGCTTAACAGAATTATGTGGTATTAGAGGATTAAAATACACACTGCTGTTATAGATATTAGAGATTAGGGGAAAAACTGATTCATGTATCACCACACTCACTCATTTAAACTGATTCAATCAATTGTTTTTCAAAATCGATTTGTAACACTTTTAAAGCACTGGTCGATCAGCCAGTGACCAGTGGATAGCCCATGACTGGTGATCAGCCTCAGATATAAACAATTCTGTACTGAGCGCACCATCTTCCGAGTGGCGCAACAGAAACTCATTTTATGGTGCAACGTTATTAAAATCACACACACATTAAAAGCCTCCAATCTGCCTTTCAGTCTCAGTACACACTCATTACAAACACCTAGTATTGAAATAGTCTTTTCAGCCCATGTTAGAAGCTCCATCCAGCTGCACATTTGTAGCCGCTCAACACAGGCACTCATTGTGAAGTTGAGTTTGAGACTTGGGAGGTATTTGAGGTAATAAAACGTCACAATTTCTTTATAACCCTACAGGTGGTACACTATTCACACATTTTCATAATTGCTAATTTTGTTTAGAAATAACAGTTATGGCGGTTGACAAAGATGCAAAAATGCAGCTTTTTCTTTGATTTAATTTAAAATTAAATGTTAAACTCTGATATTTGAAATTATTTTGTACTGTTTAAATGCCGCACTTGGTTTTTAAGTGAGAAAACTAATGTTATAAGGAATGCATTACATTTAATTACTCATGTTCAATTCATTTGGGAAGCTGCTGAACAAGTTTTTAAGATTCGAGGTCTCAATAGGAAAAACTTCCAAAATATAGAATAAATAAAATAACATCATGATACTTACAGAATGGCAATATGAATTGAATCAGCACCTACATATCGTAATAATATAATATCGCTCTGTGACCGGTGATTCTCATCCCTAATAGATAGTGTGTTATAGATTTGTTTTATTATACTTAGAAGGCGCCCCTGTGTGTTGTTGATTAGTTTCATTAACGTTAGAGCACACCCTGTCAAACTTCTTTTGTGTGTGTATGTACGTGGGTGTTACCATCAGGCTCTTGTGGTGAGTTCCCGCACCCCAGCCTCATGACGATTGGCGCGAAGGCTAGCCTGCCCTCTACACAGTGCTTCCTGATGCTCTCCAGGATGTTGAGGGGAAAGTGAATGTGCAGGTCACACAAGAACACAATACTGTGACTATCCTAAAGGAACACACACACACACAGTAACATCTAACAGTAACATCTTTGGGTCACATGGTTGTTGTTGGTAAAATGTAACTTTTCTTAAAAATTGGCCAGTAGAGATGTTTTACCTCAATAGTGTCCACTCCCATCTGCAATCCAGCTGAGCGTTCAAAATTCCCCTCCCTCCTCAGATAGTCATACCTTCATCGCAGCCCAACAACAAAAGCATTTGATTAACATCACTTTAAAAGACATAAGCATACATAACGTAAGCAGGTATGTGGATGTACCTTGGCACAGAGCTCTCTCTCAGGGTCTGCTCTATGTCCATATCGTCACTCTGGAAATCCACGATGATGATGTTGAAGTTCTCGTCTTTGGTCTCATGGTGCAAGAACTCCATGTCACTGATAAATTGCTGCACCCAGCGAGCCTGGTTCTTCACTGTGAAGACAGATAAAACAACATACCAGAGAATATCATTACTGCAACCTGATACGAGGGTGAGTCAAAATTTATCCGCACTCTGCTTACATTAAAACTTCTGTTGGCTGCAGAAAACAGTTTCTGTTTAGGGTTACTTTCTCAGTCATCCCTTACTCTTAGGAAGACAATCATTACCGGTAACGAGACATGGATTCATCAATACGAACTCGAGAGTAAACAGCAGAGTATGGAACGGAAACATCCTCAATGGCAGACCAAGAAAAAGTAAAAAAGTCAACCATCAGCTGGGAAATTGAGGCTTACAGTGGGATTCTCAAGGGCCAGTTTTGGAACATTATCAGGAAAAACAGACAATCAAGAGTGCTTGTAACAGTGAGATGCTTATTGAACAGCTGAAGCCTAAACTTCGGATTACATGCAGAGGACTGCCATCCAAGGGCATTGTGATCTTGCACGACAATGCATGTCCGCATACTTTTGAGCACACCGTCGACACACTGCAAAAACTTCATTCTGAGATGTTAAAGCTTCCTCCCTATAGTCCTGATCTTGTTCCATCTGACTTTCACCTGTTTGGTTCCCTGAAAGCAGCCCTATGAGGATGAAGATTCACTTCTGATGAAGAAGTGACGACAGTTGTACTCTCGTGGCTCGTAGCTCTAAAAACATTTTTTTAGGGAATGAATATGACAGCTTGCTGACAGATGGACAAAGTGTATTGAAAAGCAAGTTTATGTTGAAAAATTATATTTAATTAAAAAATAATGAAATAATATTTGTCTTTTCTAAAACTTAATTAAAATACAGGCAGAGTGCAGATAATATTTGACTCTGCACAGCAGATTCATAGTCTCAAGAGTACCACACTGCTTACTCACATTTTGACACAAATATTTCTTTCCTATACACAGCCCATTAGCCTAACCTTTAGAATCAGACTGGGAATCCCGTACTCACCAGGCACCACGAAGTGCACCATGACGTCTTTTCTCCACTGCAGCATGACCGGCTGACAGAGCAGCGGTTTGGCGTAGACCGTTCCGGGTCGCTGGGTAGCACGGGCTGTGCGGGTGAGTGGCTGAGCGGAGGCAGAGGATCTGGGTGAGATGGGAGCGGACGGGGGCGAGGTGGTCACTCCATCGCTAGTCTCCAGACTGTCCTCGATCCGGCCACGGTGCAGTAAGAGGTAGATGTATTCAGACAAACGCACTACGTTCCTGCCTCTCTCCATCAGCTCCAGCTCAACCAGGTAGCGGTTTCCCCTCGCCGAGTCGCGCCTCTTCTCCACGTTTATGATCCTCAAGAGTGTGTAGATACTGCAAACGAGAGGAAGTGTGTGTAGGTTTAGGTTACTGTTTGACTGTAAATAAGCAATACTACATGAGGGGGAGTGCTGTTGTGATGAATATCAGCACGGCTTTGATGCAGTCGCAGGCATGACCTTGAAGTGTGAGATTGCTTTTATACAACAGTTCCACAAACACCATTTAATATCAACAGATTATGATTCTAAGTTATTTTGCTCCTTCAACACTTATCCTTCTGCAACTGGCGAAACTAACTAAGTGCAACTTGGGGAGCTTGCTGGAACTACTGTACCTGTCTTTTACACCGTTAACCATACCAAAAATAGGAATAATATAATATTGCGCCAAATGTCATGTCCAGTCACATACGGACACAAAAATAAATAAGTGGCCCCTCACCCTCCATTGTGCTCGTTCAGTTTCTCCATATACTGCGCAAGCACGTCCACCACCTCGCTCTCAGGAAGCTGCAGGTTGCCTGAGACGTTACACCTCAGATCATTCCAGTCAGAACGCAACGTCTCAAAGTCCATACTGTTGACAGAAAATGTCCTCTGCCAGTTAATAGCCTCTTCTGCCCAGCCTGGCCGTGGCTCTATATCCTCATAGCTGTACTCTGACAGGTCGCCCTCTTCCTCCTGCTCGGGCTCCACCTCTGCCTGATTCACCTGCGTCTCCGTGATCTCAGTGGTCCGGAGGTAGGAGGTGAACCGGGGAGGTTCGGTAGGTAGAGCGTTTTCTGAAGACATATTGTGAAACATGGGAGGAGTAACAGGAGAAGCAGGCTTAAGGCTTGAACTAGAAGGAACCGCTACCAATCTGTCCTTCTCAGTATGACTTGTGGTCGCCGCCCTGCTGGAGGTCCGGAGAACCACGCTCTGATGACTGGAGTTTGAGCTTAAAGGGAAGGCTCTGCTTTCTCTAAGCGGGCGCTTGGCGAGGAAATGAGAAGCCCCGAGGATGCTTTTTCTCACATTGGGCTTAGAGTTAAGGTTCATAAGTTTGGTGGTTTTCCCACTGTGGTAGAGAAAAACTCCAGGAAATACCTCTCGCGGTTGCTGTGAGGAAGGATTTTTTTTCTCATTCGCAGGCCGCGGTCTGGTGATGTAGATTTTATCTTTTCTGCGCTCCTTGTTGGTGTTCAGGTGAAATTTTCCAAGGTCACGGCGAGTATCTTTACGGCCAGCGTGAGCAGAGTTGGTCAGAAGCTGCTTAGCTCGGTTGGTGAGTGCTGTAAGCGAGGATTTCTGTGGGAACAGGAGGGAAGATCTGCTCAATTTAGGGGTGTGTTCTTTTCTTTTCCCACCTTCTTTTTGTTTCTGGATCCAAGACAGAGAGCGACCGTGCACTACATTCTCATCCGGAATGTCCTCAGTCTCAACCATCTCAGGCTGTCTGTCGGGATCCTCTAGCCCCGCCCCTTTCTTCCAATCCCTATCCTGTGTCTTGTCCTTGTAGAAGTAGTGTCTCTGTTCTCTCAGCACAGCCTTTTTCTGACGCACTTCCTGGTTCCTTTCATCATCCTCCCTCCTGGTTGTCACCGACCCTGATTTGTGAGAAGGGCTTGGGCTGTGACTCGTCTGGCTGGGCCGTATGACCCGCTTCGATGGTGGAGTGCCAACAATCTCTTCCTCATCCTCAGGATCCACACCTTCCTCCTCTTCAAGAAAATCTGCAGTATAAACACATGCATCATCGTGAAGTCACACAGATTCTCATGCGTTAATGCCTATTTAAGTGGCGTTTTTGTTTTTTCTCTCTATAAAGGTCTTTTGAATGTTCTTCCAGGCACTCTGACTCTCCTCTGTGTGAAAACACAATCAATCTTGCCTACTTGATTCCTGGCTCAAAGCCATTATATCAGGATGCTATGCCCTAACTAATGAAACACCTTGAGTAAACACTGCTCTAATAAAGCTCGTTTGGTGTTTTTTTTGGATCACTGAACTGACTGAGGTACAATATAAAGTTCAAACGTCTGTTTTTATATCCTGGTAGAGGGAAAATATCCTTATAAGGAATTGTCACAGTTTTGACCTTGTGGGAACATTTTTGTTATTTAAAAATGTTTCATTATTATTATTATTATTATTATTATTAAACATTAATAACTGTCAATGGAAGGTCCTCACTAGAATAGTAAGACAAATACACACAGGGACACATTCACACACACACACACACACACACACACACACACACACACACACACACACACCATCAGGATTGGGGAAGAAGAATGGCCTGTCATCCTCCTCTTCATCCATTTTCATGTATTTGTAAAAGCCAAACCTGAAAAATCCCAAAATAGGAAACCAATAAATTACAGGCTTGTCGTGTGAATTCTGCCTTTCAGGCATTACTCAGCAGACTGATGACCTGTACATTCCCTACAACTATTACAATACTTAATGCTTCTCTGGTTTCACGCACACTCAAGCATAGTCAAGAAGTACGTTTCAACTGTGTCAGCTATTTCCGCTTTTACAAAACATGCTTCCTCTTGCTTCTTAAGCGTTCTATATGTATTTATTTTTTAAAAATCTCATACAGATCTTACTTCTCCAGATAAATAGGCGACTCTCTGTAGAAACACTTGTTCTCTCGTTCCATGTGTGTTAGCCGGGTGAAATCATTGGGATAGACAAAGGTCAGATAGACCTGCAGAAAGAAGACAGATTGTTAACTAGGAAAATGCTAATGTATACCACAAGAATAGAAAGAAACTGTAATATACAATGATCAGCCATATCAGTGAAACCAACTGAACAACACTGATTATCAATTATATACAGTAAACTGGTGAGAGGATCATGGGCACTCAAGGCTGTCCACGCAGGTGGGGACAAAATGCAGGCCTGTCCAGTCCGATCCCACAGAAAAGCCAATGCAGTATAAATCGGCATGTTTTTATGGTATTGGTTTTAATGTTATGGCTGATCGGTGGATTCAAGTAGCTATTAAAAACCTAAACATTTCTCAGATTACAGTGAATAACTCGTATACAGTAAATTGATCTGCGCTTGAAGCATCAGGAAACATCAAGCACAAAAATAAAGGAAAATGATACATTTAATGATTTCAAAAGCAGTCCTCAGCTATATATTTTGCACTGAGCCATGTGATGCTGACTGACATGTAACACCTTCATCACGTGAATGTAGGCACTAAATGACACCTTTTTACACCTGACACCATCTGACACAATCATGCTTTTGATATTTGGTCGAATTTATGCTTCGTGCCAGTTGAGTAAGGATAAGGATTTTATTTTAAAAATGGAGAAGAAAAATTTATTTAGTGATAATACTCAATCATGAATATACAGTATGAGCTTTGGCTCATATCAAGATGCTAAGTGAGAAATAAAACACAAGAGGGCAACCTGCTTAAGGAAAATAACACACCCACACGCCAAAAAAAAAATGGTGTGACGCAACCAGAATCCAAAATGGATTATTTTCCTATGACACCATGCCTCAAAGTGTTTTATTCCTCTTATCACAGTGATGTACCAAAGTCAACAAATGGTTCTTTATTAATAAACACCACATTATGTTTTTATCTGTTTATGGTTACATTTACAGGTGTGGAATGTCAGTGAGATACATTATCTGCTGTTATAGGTTACATTATAGTAGCTATAAACAGCTGTTTACTCACCAGCCTTGCTTGGAGTTGAAAAAAAAAAAAGCACTGACACCGGAGACTCCTTCCATAATTGTAAGTAATTTTTTTTTTTTGCTTTAGCAAACTAAAATAAAATATTAGGTGTAGATTATTTAGCTTGTCCATTATACAAGTACAGAATAATAGTTTAATGTGATTATTCTGCTTAGATTCCCTAGTCAGTATATTTGTTGTGCATTGCTGTGTACTGACCAGCAGGGGGCAGCACTGCTTAATACCTGCTCAGTCACCAAGAGCACACTGCAACAGGTGCATGTAAAAGGCTCCTTTGTTTCTCAGATACCCTCATCAAAATGCAAAACAAACATCTGTTTCTCTCCAGCACTGTTCTCGTGGCATAGCACACACACACACACACACATCTTCATTCTGGTACAATAATTTTAATCACTGTGTTTGCACCTACGTGTGTACACGTGTAAATGAGGAACTCACGAACTGCAGGCCTTGGTAGCGTGCGATAGGGAAGTCTTTAACCACATACGTGGGTGAGTACAGACAAGGTGGCAGCACGTTCTCCAGCCGAGAAGAGTCAATCATCGGGGCTGGAAAAAAGGCAGAAATAGAAAAAAAGAGATAAAGGTTAGACCTTATTATGTGGTCCTTTTAGAGCAGAGCGAACAGGAAAAGCGATAAAGAGCGTCAGATAAAGGCTCACTCCTGAAGAAGGTGTCACGGGGGTCGGGTTTCAGCATGTCGGCGCCATGCTGCCTGCCGGTCTGAGTCTCCACAGGGAGTCGACTGTGGCTGGCCAGCGTCTGAGGGATGTGATCCACGTCGTTCATCTTCAGGCCGCTCTCATCTTTCACGCAGAGACAGAGGGGACAGGGGGAAACAGTGCATGCTGTTTTAGTTCATTATCGATGAATAGATAGATTCAGCTTTCCATGAAGTACCAGCATTAGGAAACCAGCCACGGTGCAGTCCTTCGGGAGAGATTAGAGAGCATTTGAAACGCGTTTAATTCGAGCCAATCACCAATATGCCTGAGTACGACCCTCGAGCACCGCGCGCCTTCTTCCGCTTCGTGTTGGCGGGAACTGACGGATTAGTCAGATTTCAGTCGCGGAGTGCTTTGCTTCCAGGGCTCGTGTACGCAATTTAATTTAATAATCTTGCAACCTAAACAACGGGCGCCGTGAAAGAGTGATCGATCACCTGTTGCTTGCAGAACAAACTCTGCTTCCTTTAAAGTTTTAATCAGAAAGAGTGCAGGTTTTAATCGCAAGCATCCATTAGCCCCAGCCATGCGTTCATCCATTCATCCATCCAACCATCCATCATCCGTCCCTGCTCTCTAAGGACATTTGATTTATGTGTCTGGCACTTTGCTGTCTAATTGGAACGTGTAATTAAAAGGAAAGCTGACATCAATTAATCCAGAGGGAATTTAAAAGGAACACTACATTTTTAAGCATTATTTATCGAGTGTGAACAGTGCAACTAAGGAGGTGGATTTCATCTCAGACGATTGGGAATGGGGTATCAGGTCTACTGAGGCGAGACAAGTAATGGAGTTGGATAAAGCATTAGCTGTTTAATGCATTCAGATAGCACAGAAAGTCAGAACAATGGACAATAACTGGGATGTGTGGGCTAACGTAGGCATGCGTGGAGAGCATTTCTGCCTCATGGATTCAGGGTGCCCAAGAACAGGCTTGTGACTGAATCAGATATTACCTTTAGGTGTGAACATGTATTAATGGTCTCACAAATGTCTAGGATAGACCTGGCCAGGAAGTATCATACTGTTGAACATGTCATAAAAGAGTCATTTTATGTTCCCTTAGTACAATTCTTCTCCCATTCTTAACCAGACACTTTCTAGGCGATCGTTTAACATTTACATCTATACAAACCCAGAATATTAAGAATATTAATGGAGACCAAACACACGGTTGTGGCAATAACCACAAGATTATGGAATGATCTAGTGTTGAAGACCTAAGTGGCATGAAGCATATATTTAAAATAAATAATTAAACACATTTAATAAGATAATGAAATTAATTAAAGCATTTAGACTTTCTCTGCATTATTTGTTGAGGTCTAACTTTAAGGATGAGGGTTGTTCAAGTCAAATCAGGACTTGTAATAAACGTTCTCATGAATGCAAGTGACAATCCAATTGACATTTACATAAGACTTCAAAACCTCTTAGCTGCAGTAAAACATTGGAATGGAGCAAATGTTTTAACGCAGGCTGTACATCCTTGAATGACGTAAAGCCTTCTTTGAAACGTTTGCACCATTCAAATGATGAATCCCAGCCATTCTGAGGTGCCTCGGAGCCCACTGCAGTCGTTCCCGTGAACATTCAGCAAGGGGAACACTTGATCCTTGAAAATCGACAGATAACTTGCAAACTGGAAAAATAGACACATTTTGTCTGTGGAAGCTGTACACATCATCATTCATGAACACCATTTCCACATTACAGGAACTCAGCTGGGAGTTACGGCTGCATCTCACATACAGTCCTGACCTTGCTCCAAGCCATTTCCACATGTTTGTGCCATTAAAAGTGTTCCTGGAAGGCCAGTGTTTCAGACATGTAGCAGGCAGTCCGATCATGGCTCCAGCATTCTGAAAAATGTTCTACCTTGATGATATCGAAGCACTCGTGAAACACTGGGGTAAGTGCATTAGTGTAGCAGGAGTTTATATAGAGAAAATTAGGTTTTATTTACTACTGCACAGTCCCAGGTTGACTCGAATGCCTTTTATAGTGGAATTAACTAAAATGGAAACTAACACTAAAACAAAATGCACTAAATGAAACTGCTATAATAAATATAGAAGTAGAGCAAAAACAGAAATACAAAACTGATAGCGAAATTGTAAATTTTGGCTTAGGGCATGAGGGGTACACCCTGGATGAGGTGCCAATCCATCACAGGGCACATACACTCATTCACACACTATGCACAATTTGGGAACACCAATTAACCTTATCTGCATGTCTTGGAACTGTGGGAGGAAATTGGATTACCTGGAGGAAGCCCACCAAGCACGAGGAGAACATGCAAACTCCATGCACACAGACCCAAGGCAGGGATCGAACCCTCGACCCTGGAGGTGCAAGACAACTGTGCTAACCACTACGCCACCATGCCGCCCACATGACCCATCTATATCACGTGAAAATGTCATATCCATAACGTCAATTCGTCCTCAATCATGTAGTCCAAAAATTTTTTCAAATCTATACTTTTTAATGTTTATTCAAGTCTCCGTCATGGCACATTGTTTCTGTAGCTTAAAATGCACAGAGTTTGTTGTAAACCTGTACTCCCATAAACATTTAATCATTTACTGTCACGCCCATAAAATGCTAGATATTTCCAGGACGTTAATGATTATAAGAATTTTGTGGATTTGTTTGTGTTTAGCTAAAGAGATTACATTCAAATGAATCCAATCCACCACAAAGCTTATCTGTGCTCGGAGACTTTTTGTTTATCGTAACGTTTCTACCTCTGGATCTGCCCAACTGAAATATAAACTGAAATGATGCAAAAATTCAAACTAATTGCAGCACAGAAACTACACACGAGCACAGGTTTTCACAGAGCAGGAAGGATGAATTGTTCTCTCTCTATCTGTCTCAGTGGTGCAAGTCAAGTGACTACGTTTGTGTAGTTAAAAATCTCTCGCTTGAGCACACCAAGCACCCGTTCGTACAAACAGAGGCTAAAACCGTGAACTGACAGGTCATGCATCACGGATGATTCATGTTAGCCATCATAGCTGTTGTGTGATGTAGCAAATAGGTCCTGGCTACAGTAATTTGATTAAAAGCATCATTTACAGTAGCATAATGAAAAAGTCTCTTATTCCTGTCTGGGGGGATTCGGGGTCACTGAATAGCTTTAACTGATGATCACAGCCATATTTTAATTCATGTTCAGGGACCATAAAGCAGCTGGAGCACAGAGTATGATAAATAGACAGATAATAAAATGATGTGTGACATAGACAAGGAGTTGCTGTCTCTTCTTTCCTGTCTCTAGCAAGAAAATCATATTTGTTTGGTAAATTTCAAAAGATGATGTGTTCCTCTGGAGAAGAAACGGTTAAGCAATAAAAAAAACTTGGGCTTCTGCTGGCTGTGGTTGCCAAGCAACCCATGTTCCACAATCCCTTTCTCCACCTCTATCAAACCACTGTGGCAATTGAGGCGGAAACACAAGGCAACCTAAAAAATGAAATGATTTCAGACCCTCACCGTTTTGCGAGACTGGGGCAATCCCATCAGGCTTCCCAGGGTAATGACCAAAGGAGAATTTACACAGCAATTTGAGGAAAGAAATTATTTTTTACATGACAGTCATTGAATGGGTCTCAATCCCATAGCAACGGCATGAATGACACTTAAAGATGGCGTCTGATGAGATCTGTGCATTAGAAAAATTACATCTGTTTAAGGGCCTGATGTTAAATCACCGGAGGAACTTTAACTTCATGTTTAAGCAGAAACACTCCAGGAGAAAACGCATTATTATTCTACAACAACAGCTATCACACTCAGTCCCTGCTGATTCATTCCTGATATTTCTACAAGTATTTTTCTTGTATTTGAAGTGTAAAGCATAATTAACTTCGCCATACATTGACAGAACCGTTTTGTTGGAATATCACTTCTCATTTATTCAAAAACATGTTTTGATTAAAAGCTAACAGAAATCCAACATCTCTGAATATATTGAAAGGTTTTTCTGTATTGTAAACGTACTGTATGTAATGTACGTCATCTAGAAACTGACATTTTTGCTTGTAAATAGATATAAAAATGTCATTTAATCAGCTTGTGGAGCGCTGCCATATTACTGACTTTATTTTTCCTGCTAATTAGCCCCCGGTGAAGTCAGTATGGAGATGAAGTGATGAAAAGAATAAAAATTCTGCTGTCTCGCACATCTATCATTCTGTGATTGCTGCAAGTAATTAAACATTGTTCAGATACACATATCACAACAAATAAACACTGTGTGCAGCAGCTGTCAAAGCCAGTTTCCACTTCTACATCTGTTAGTGAAGTCAAAGCTCTCTAATCAGATGACAATAAAATCTACAGACCACGCTTAGGATAAAAGTTTGGGATAGAAGTCAATACAATGTCAAGCACCCTGTTTCATTAACTTCATTATTTACCTGAAAAGAGACAGCAAATTTTGTAATAGGAATTGTGTGTCTTTAATTTGAAGGAATGAACACAAATGAAAATTTATTGCCAAAGGAGACAAACTCGAAAGCCCAGAGACAGACAAAGTAAAAGTAAAATATTGTGCAAAAATTCTTGAGCCAGCGCTCATTTACATATATTAACTTAAATAATGTAAATTAAATAAAGGAAATTGAAACAATTCCTAAAAAAGTTTTATTGTGACAGGCTACAAAGTGAATAAAGACATAACAGTTTTAAAAAATGGTGTTTATGTATAGTATCAACCTCAGCAGCAACCTCATTTCCCCTCTCGTCTGTTCCAACCACTCAGCATTCAGCATCACCAGTATACTAATCACCGGCCTGATCATCTGCACCTGTTTCTCCCTGGTTCATACCTTAAGTTAGATGTGTTTTTTTTTTTTTTTTGATTGAATGATTCATTAGTCAATGTGTGGCTTAACAAACAAAAAACATTCATCTGAAACTGCTCAGGTACGGTAACTACATAGACTGACAATAAGAGCCAAAAACTTGCCAAAAATAGGAGCCAAAAGCCTTCTGGAAGCCTGAAGAACTATTCCTCATAACTACATTAAAATATAAGAAACTTTGGCTCTTTTGAAGCAAAATATAAAGAAATGAGGGGCGTCTCAAGACAGGCGCAGTACTGTAAATGCCAGGATGATCGAATGTATTAGACTAGATAAAGCAACTGAATCAGTCAAGGTCAATCGTTGCTAATAGGGATATTAACAATCAATCATTATTCAAATTAATCAATGTTAAGATTTTAAACTGACAATGTTGTTTTATCATTAACTATTGCCGATTAATCGATTAAAAATTGGTAACATGTACTATCAATTAGGAAGAATGTGTGAAATTTGCAGCACCGACTGCCAACATTGGCTAGTAATAAACTAGATTCAATACTTAGCAATGAGCAGAAATTTGAAGTGCGCATAGATAGTGAACTGCTGATTCGAAAACGTGTGTGTGTGTGTGTGGAGAATTCTGGGAAATAAAGTTTGCATTTACAGACAGGATTGACATTAAAACCTCTTCATACACTCACTGATCCCACAAACACTGGGATTGAGGTGGGAATACACCCTTAATTGAATGAGAGTCCATCGCAAGACAACACACACACACACACACACACACATTTCATCTAGAGGCAGTTTACTATAGCCAGTCCGCCGACTGAATGTTTTGGAGAAATGAGTGAAATATACGGTGGCCCTGAAGTGCAAAAC
Organism: Platyallabes tihoni; assembly: GCA_030068045.1. NCBI lineage: Eukaryota > Metazoa > Chordata > Actinopteri > Siluriformes > Clariidae > Platyallabes > Platyallabes tihoni. The sequence goes on from JAQQZS010000012.1 coordinate 12,941,885, forward strand.
AAATTAACAAAACTGAAAACAAAATAACAAATTCAAAACCAAATTAACAAA
>JAQQZS010000012.1:12951730-12963124 GCA_030068045.1 Platyallabes tihoni
AGCGCCCTTAAAACATTTTATTTTGTTTTATTTTAATTTTGCTGTAATTAAAATAAAACAATTTTAAAACAGCATTAACCAGGATTCGAACCGGCAAACTCAGGATCTCTGGGCAAGCTCTCTAACCACTGTACCACTAGGAGACTTAGAAACAACACACTTATTACAAACAACACAATTATTAGATGTACAGATGTTCCTAATATAGTGTTCCATGAGTGCATATTTTTAACATTTTATGTGTATTTTTGTATACCAAGTTGTCTGCTTCTTTAAACAATTTGTCAGACTGTGGGAGTGGTAACCTGGACTGAAGTTTAAAGGAGATTTTGGATGAGCGTTTGCCATTCAGATAAAATAAAGCTTGAAATGTTTGGAAATAATGATCTTTACTATAGATAGAGAAAAAGGTTGAGGCTGTTAACCTGAAAAACTCCATCACCATCTGTGAAGCATGGGGGTGGAAGCATTGTGGTATTGGAATGAAAAAAGACAAAGGGAACTTATGGCACCATGGGGGATCAAAACTTCAGCAGTATCTTAGCAACACCTCAAAACATTAGCCATAGAGTTAAATGATAACTAACAGGTCAATGATCCTTAGTGTACCAAAAAAGTGTAACAAAACGACTTAAAGACAACAAATTCAAAGAATTAGAAGAAATAGCATAAAGTATTGACCTGAATGCCACAGAAAGGTTGTAGAATGGACTAAAACAAGCTAAACAAGCTGACTTACATGAATTATGTCAGGAGGAATAGGCAAAAATTCCTAATTGACTTGTATGTCAATTGTATGCATGTGGCAAAATGTGTAGTACTGTGTGTCTTGCGGGACCTTTCATATCTTCAAATTGCATGAAATTTAATTACATGGATTCAATTATCAAATGTTGTTAATGTACTGCAGCAGCCTGCAAAATGCCAGAGGATACAATTTTAAAAAATGGTTTATGTAACAACCTTAGCAGCAACCTCATTTCCCCTCTCGTCTGTTCCAACCACTCAGCATTCAGCATCACCAGTATACAAATCACTGCCTTGATCACCTGTCGTCATCTGCACCTCACTGAGATGTTTCTGACTGGGTCATGCCTTAATATAGATGTATTTTAATGCTTGGATGATTTATACAGTAGGTCACACAAACAAAAAACATTCCTCTGAACAGGGACTGGACTGAAAATGAAAGCAAAAACTTGTCAAAATGAGAGCCAAAAAGTCCTTTAGGAAGCCTGGAGAACTGTTCTTCAAGGCTACATTCAAAATACAAAAAGACTGGTTCTTTGGAAGCAAAATATGAATAAATGAGGAAAAATTGAGAAAAATTAAAATTGAGTCTGGGTATTAGTAACCGTTTAGCCTCAACTGTAGAGTCTGATTCCACCGAGACACGTTTGAGTGTAAAGTAAATACATACGGTTACAATATTATCATCAAAAAGTCCAGACACAAGCCGTGCGAAATGAGCAGGTGTAAATGTAGTGTCAGACACTTTTACTCCTGGTGCAAACGTACAATATAGCACTGTCTCGCTTGCTTCGCAGCTGCACTCATTTTCACAGTAATATCCACAGACCCAAAGCCCGTCTGCCTTTATTCACACATTTTTCCCTGTCCTCTTTACCAAAGTGATTCTCAACAATTCATGCATGCAAAGGATAAATGGAGTGATTTTCTCTTTCCATTTACTTGTCCAAATCCACTCGGTCTTCTTTCCATTTCCCATTTCCTACAAAGGAAAAAAGAAATCAATTGGAGGACAACGTCGCCGAGTCTCCCTCTGTCTCCAAAAGGGCACGGCTGCTCAGATTCATCACGTTAGAGCAGCTCAGGAATTTGCCATTATTATGTGCTGTCCTTTTCCTCGTTGTAAACGAACCCCCTGAATCTTACTGCTTTATCACCTACATGTGCAAGCGCGACTGCGAATAGACTCACAGTAAATCTGCTTGGCGTGAGGATCTAAATCCTGATGCAGCAGGGAATAAGAACTCACCCAGGTCACACAATCTGTGATTTGTTACTCAGGTTTCACGGTTTCATTAATATTTTCTCAGAGGCGCCAGCCGGCAAGTGCCACCGCTTGCTAATGCCAAGCGGCTCGTTTCCACTTCTCGTTTCACATAGATAGAAACAACTGGAAATTTGATTCCAGGATGCCAGATACAGATCTGGGAGAACAGCAGTTGTGAGTATCATAATTGTGAAAGTGAAGGTCTTCGGATTGAATGTGGCACTTCTGGAAATATCGACCTTGAAATTGCTTCAATCATCCTGCTGTGCTGCCTCTTCATCTCCTCATTTCAGATCCGGGTGGTGAAATTGTGCAGACTTTATTCTCACACGCTAACAAACTAACTCTTGTGTCTACGTTATCCGACGGCGGAGATGAAAGTGCACGGATTTCTATATAAAGAAAAATGTGACACTTGTAAGTGAACTCACAGCATTACTCACCAGGGTGAGATGAGAGCTGATGGACAGAATCCTCAAGAAGATAAGTCACTAAAATTCAACAGCACTCCTCCATAAACCTTCCTCAGGATTACTTTGAGACTTCAGGGGTTGCCACAAATAAGTCTTGCTCTGTGACACAATATATTTCAGACACTGTGACTCACCCCAACCTCCACGTGATCTGAGCCCTTGTCATCCTGCTTGTGCAGAATCTCAAAGTAGTACCTTCTGGAAGCGATGAGACTGAAGAGACACAAATAGAGAGAAAGAAATCTCAATTAGTCAGTCCATTTGATTCAAGTTTGATTGGTTTGTCCTCTAGGATTATTGGCCCACACATAAAAATGAGGAAAAATATTTTTCTTAACATTACAAAAAATGTCCAAATTTCCACTTGACCAATAGATAAACATAAAATATTTATCTTGTTGTAAAAAAGAAATCCTATACTGTTTTTTATTATTAAATTAACAGCATTTTCTCTCAAATATACAGTATATGCCTGAAATCGTTGACCCCCAAAGGTGCCATATTCATGATTTAAGGGTGTTCAAGTCAAACTGGAGGAATAACAGTGCAGAATAACAATACACAGTTACAAGAGTAAAAACTATTTCTCTATATAATCCCCTGCTACACTAATGCGCTTATCCCAGTGTTTCACTAGTGTTTGAATACCATCAAGGTAGAAAGTTTTCTCAGTAGGCCTAAGCCGTGATCGGACTGCCTGCTTCATGTCTAAAATGTTGGCCTCCCAGGAACTCCATGAATGGTTCAAGTGTGGAAATGACTTGAGGTGAGGTCAGTACTATCTGAGGGATGCTCCCCAGCTGAGTTTGTTTGTACAGTTCCCATAGACAGATGCGTTTTATGTCATGTTGATGACAAGTTATCTGTCGATTTTGAAAACCCAGACGTTCCACTTGCTGAATGTTGATGGGAACGACTGCGATGGACTCTGAGCCACCTCAACCGGGATCATCATTCACGGATGTACGGCCTTCTGTAAAACGTTTGCACCATTCAATTGTTTAACTGCGGCCAAGAGTCTCATCACCGTCCTGCGCTTGAAGTCTTCCGTAAATGTCAATCGGCTACACACCTTCATTCACGAGAAACGTCATCACAAGTTTGACTTGAACACCCCCATATTAAGCATTTTAAATGACAATTCTCTGCTGTTAGTGGTGGTACAAATATGAAAAACAATAAACTTTCAACAGAAAAGAGAAGAGAAGGTTGTTGACCTGCACAGATTAATACAGAAAACATTGTAATCTGTTAAAACAATTTAGGGACCTACAGTACAGGAATCTGACCCTGGCACACTGTCCCCTGACACAGTGTGAAAAAAAAAAACAAATCAATAATGTATTATTACACACTTAGTTACCTCTTGTGGGTGTCAAGTTTTAAAATCAGCTATTAAATGCTACTGTCATAACAACAGGCTGTATGGAGGTGTTGTAAGAAAGTCTTATGCGCCAATACATACAGTATGACATAAAGGAACAGCAAATGAGGAAAAGCACCTGACTGATAGCCACTGTAAAATACACTGTAGAGATGGAGCAGTATTGCTTCGAGCATGTTCTATACTGTACTGTAGCTGGTGGTTCAGTGGCTCGTATGCGCATTGTGACACACATATTGCTTGTAAACCTGGATGCTTCTACCAGGCGGTTAAACTTAATTGATAACCTGTAGTCTGAATCAAAGACAGTCCATCGAAAACAACAAAACAAAACTTGTTCACAGAAAGAAAGAGAATTGTGGTTGTAATTCGCTCCAGGCTGGCGTTAGCAATCATTCATTATTAACTGGAAGTATGTCAATAATTTTTTAGAAAAAAAAAACTTGCACTACATATTTTTCAACACATTTCATATTTTTAATCCTGCGATGTCGTTGCATGTGTTAATAGTTTTATCTCTGAATCTTCACGAAGACCCCAATATCTTAGAAGTCACTACATTTCCATACACAAATTTTCTTTTCAGTACAGAACAAAACGATGGCACGATGTCAACTGCACGCATTTGTAGCCGAATCATTTTCGGTTTGCTGTGAATGAGTGATGCTGCTTCTTTCTGAATTTCCTCCTTTCATTTCCTTGCCCACCTTAGGTAACCATCTCAAACACCTTTTAATGAACTGGTCCATGAAGTGCCGTTACAAACACAGCAGTCAGGCAGCAGCATGCTGTTCCACATCACATGGAAGCAACATCCTGTTCCAGTTCAGGCACAAAACACACTTCAAAAAGATTTTTCCAAGGTCTGTGATGAGGCTCCTTCACTATTTACTCATGCTGATTACTTTATTTGGTTTGCTTGCACCCTGGCAATTTGAGAGATGATATTTACAGCATGAGACATCTAAAGAGTAAATTCCTCATGCATATTCATGAGGCAGGTCAATACATGAAATGGCAATGAATTCAGACGTAAGCATGAATGATGTGTGTGAACATGTGATATGTGTGTGTGTAAGAGAGTCAAGCAGAAGAGGAAACAAAATAGGGTGACTCAATGAATTCTCAGATCCATAATATGAGCTCCTCACATGGTATTCTCACATTATAGAGGAAAAAAACGAAACAAACCCAACCGTACACCACTGCAGTCTTTCACTGGACCGAGAAACACAAGAATGCAATAGTCGCTGCCCTGAGGAATGTCCGATGATGGACTGTAAACAGTGTTACAGAGTGCTGGCCACTGAAACTCTTTCAATAAATAAATAAATACAGAAATACATCATCTAAAAGAGGTTTTTCTCTGTTAAACAACACCTTTTGTTTTGTTCACTCCATTTATTATTAGCTTTAGATTATGCGGAGCACATAAATGAGCTGTTACTATAGAAACAATAATCAGAGACCGTGTGTTAATATAAACCTGTGATTTATGTTACAGTCAGAATATTATTTACATACTACATCATCTTTCACAAGTCATAATATTATGACGTGTAATATATAAATTATTATTATTATTATTATTATTATAAAGCGGAAAGACTAATAACAACTACAGTAAAAAGGGAGGTTGTGCCGAAATTACATATTTGTAAAATGATGACCCTGCCACATTTATCCAACAAAGTTGGTGATGCAGGTTCTAGTAATGCATCAGTACAATTATTTTTGCACTATTCATCATGGCTCCACCAGAGGCAGACATACAAAAAACAAACAAACCATAAAATGAATTCTGACAAATATTTTCAAATGTGGTCAAATGGTTGCAAAGAGGACACCTGACCTTCACATCCATATGTTGCTCTTACCCAAACTGTTACAACAAAATGTAAATTTCAGCATTAGGCAGACACTCTAATTCAGAGCAACTTACATTGTTATCTCATTATACATCTGAGCAGTTGAAGGCCACCACTTTGTGGTGGTGGGGTTCAAACCTGGGACCTTCTGGACCATAGTCCTATGAATTAACCACTGAGCTACCCCTCAAACTTTTGGCTCTGCCAAGGCTGGTGTGAAAGAACTCGAGCGGACCAAGCTCGCACTTCAATTCCAGTGAAGACTGGGATGAACTGAAACTCTGAAGACTGAGTGCTGTACCTTGCAGAATAGCTGAATAAGCACAAATCTGGGTGAGCTTGAGCTGTTTTATTTTGTTTCCCATCTCTAAAAGTTTGTATGCACATGATCCCCCACCATATGTGCTTTCTAAATATCCCAGTTCAGATTTAGTTCCACCTTAGCAGTTAAAATATCCTCCACTCTTCTGCTAGGGATTTATGCTGGATTTCGAAATGTGGATGTGGAATTTGTGCATGAGGTATGACACATAATCAGTCTAGGTCTATATAATTACGGTTGTTCTTAAACATTTGATCCACATTTAAATACATTTCGCCAACTGAACTCATATTGGCATACAGAGCACTAGTTATATAGACATATACGATATAATTAATGCCTTAAATGAGTAGTCAGAGATGTTTAGCATTAATAAATGTTAGAGTACAAAAGTGCATTATTGTTTAATATACTCCTACTTAATATACCGTTTATCCTTCTTAGAGTCTGTTAAGACAGGTTGAAAAGCTCTTAAATGCAAACACATGCACACACACACAGACACACACACTACACCTTCAGTGATTTGACAGGCTGTGAAAAGCAGAACACACAATGAAAGCCAGACAGAGTCAGACACGGTGTACAGAGACAAAAGTAGACTGTGTCAAGAAGTCAGAGATAAAGATATAAACGTTACAACAAAAGAGACCAAGTGACAGAAGCCAGGACAAAGACACCCAGGCAGATCCCTGAGTAAAGGGATGAAGATCTTATTATACACTCTTACACCTCTTTCTGGGAGGAAAAGTGTAGTGAAAAGGTGTTGCGTTACATTATGACAGTATGTGTGATATCTGCTTCTCAAAGCCTGTCATAATCAATTAAAGAGCCATGTTTACACACAGCACATAGTGTACTGTATGATGAATAAGTGTAAGACACTAGTGGAAAAGACAGATATACAGTACACAGAGGGAAGACACATTCTTAATCATGTGTCTGTTTAATTACAGACTGTTTTCAGAATTCCCTCTAACTACACATTGGGATTTAAATTGGGTTTAAACCCATCACAATCGAACAGACCAACAAGAGAACATTCTTGTTTCGTGCTTAATTTGACTGGAAGGAAAGAAATCATCAATCGTTATAAGTTTGGTTTGGGTTAGGAAGAAACATTGACATTTTGAAATCTGAAACAGCACATAGATTCATGCGTTCACATAATTTGAAACCGATCCCCGAGAACTGAGCTTTCATACGCATGCTGAGATCGACACCAGAGTTTCACATAAAGCAAACCTCAGACTGTTTAGTTAGAGCCATAATTGTGACTGTCTTTGTTTTTAACGGTAAATGGATGCGTTTGTTATTTAAGTGACCTACTGTTATCTGAGTAATATATACATTATATATTAAATAATACATTTCCATATATAGGAAACTAGTGCTTATATTTATTAATATATTGCAATATATGGATGGACCATATATTATATTTTTAATCCTGCGATATATATATATATATATATATACAGTTTCAATGATATTTAAATAAAACAATTATAAGTATAAATATCATGGTTTTTGTCTTCATTGTATGTATGTATAATACAGTGGGGCAAAAAAGTATTTAATCAGCCACCAATTGTGCAAGTTCTCTCACTTAAAAAGATCACTTAAAAAGAGCAAGGCCTGTAATTTTCATCATAGGTATACCTCAACTATGAGAGACAAAATAAGAAAAAAATCCAAGCCACTCCGTCGTTGTCCAAAATCATCAACTGGAATGGGCCACAATACCAGCAACAGTGTGTGAAAACCTTGTGAAGATTTACAGAAAACGTTTGACCTCTGTCATTGCCAACAAAGGTACAGTATATAACAAAGTATTGAGATGAAATTTTGTTATTGACCAAATACTTATTTTTCCACCATTATTTGCAAATAAATTCTTTAAAAATCCTTCAATGTGATTTTCTGGATTTTTTTTTTTACTTTATATATTGTCATGCCTGATTTTAAGACTTTGATTTAACTGATGTGGGTTTCTAGTAATTCAGGTAGGATTTTGTGTGTGCATACATGCATGTGTGAGCCATGCACTAGCAATTAATACTTACAATGTCTGGTACTGCATTAGAAGGCCGTGTTCTGGTGGCGCAAATCTCCATTCACTGTGTCGGGTTAAACTCATGATTCTCGCTATTTAATCAACATTTAAAACTTGGATTCCATCTTGCGTTCTCCTCTGATTAACAAAGTTTACCCTCTCGGTTCCTCTTGTGATTCTGCTCACACCATATTCCACATTTCACCTTACAGTATATGACCGCTCCTATATATTAACCCCAGTATTCTCCACCAGTCTCTGTGGTCTCAAACATATCCAAAACTAAGGCAAGATTTAGTCGTTCGGAGCAGAGTTGTAGTCAAGTCATGCACCCTCAAGGATAAGCTGACTCACTCCCAAGTCAGCGGCTCTCAAAAATAAGAGAAGTCCCAAATCCAGTCCAAGTCAAGAGGCAGGCCAGCACCTATAATGACCAAGTCACGTCCCAAGCCAGCAGCCATCATGATCAAAGTCAAGTATCAAATGAGCAGTCTTATGAAGGAGTCAAATCCCAAGTTGGGAATTGCCATGTCCAAGTTAAGTCATAAGTTGAGCCCTAATTCAGCAGCCCTCATATCCAAGTTGGGTCCCAAGTCAGCAACTCTCATATCTAAGTTGAGCCTCAATTCAGCAACTCTCATATCCAAGTTGAGTCCCCAAACAACAGCTCTCATGACAAGTTGAGTGCCAAGTCAGCACCTTTAATGACCAAATCAAGTTCTGAGTCAGCAAGAATGAGCCGAGTTCTAAGACAGCAGTTCTCACACCTACCTACTGTACCGATACCACACACCAAACCCCAAGCTACTGACAAATAAGATGAAAGTGACTAATTCCAACTCTCTGCCCTCAAGACCATCCTGGTGCTCTGCTTCTTCTTGGAGATTCACTGACCTGAATCATTTGATGCTGCTGAGGATGGCTCCAAACAGCCTTAAGACCTCTGTAGCAAATCCCACATACAGTAGACACCCTAAAGATTACAGCTATGGCCCTTACGGTCTTACTTATTATTTGGTGCACAACTGTACTTGGATGCTGGAGACTGGATCATTGGAAACAAAAGAAAGGCCCTTATGGTCATTCTGAATGTCCGTTCAACATACTAACTACTGTTTGATTTATTGGATAAAGATAAGGGAGATTAAATACATACTATTCCTATTTAAGTCAGGTTCTTCTCAAGATTCCTTCCACTTGTCATGTGAATAACTTTAATCCTTCCCATTATCACCTCAGGCTTGCTCATTAGGGATCTGGATCTACAGTACATGGAGAGTTCTGTAAAGCTGCTTTGGGACAATGTCAATTATTAAAAAGCGCTAGATAATAAAACTGACTTTAGATTTATGGAGTTCGATCAGCAAATAATTTAGCCCTTGGGGATTTAACTTAACACACCTAACTTACTGCTATCTATTAGATCAAAACTCCTTACGGTGAATAACTCAGAGGAAGCCTTGGCTTGGCACTGACAATCCAATTTCTTTTTTCTTGGTGTTGATTTTGTTCTCCAGAGGGCATCAGACATCTATTTCTGTGGAAGACGGTTCTGGCTGAAATCCCAGAAGTGTAGTATTTCACATGAGGATGACTTGCTACAAATGTACAACTTAAGTAGTATTAATTTGAATGAAACCGTGGCTCCCGAAAACACATGGGGCAAAGTCTAATGCATATTTTAGGAAGAGGTCAGAGAAAAAAACAAAAAGAATGTGAACCATGTAGAGATACAGTAAGACAATAAAAAGAAAAAAATCTTTTCATCAGTGTGAACAATTCCTTTGTTGTTTGACTTGTTTGGCAAGAAGAAAAAAGGGAATTATTCTTTAAGAAACTATACAACAAAAACATGCTCCCTTCTCCATACATTGATCTGGAGAAAATAAATGGTTTTGCTTCACCATCTGGTATGCAGATAGCCTTTGGATATACATACTGCAGTTCTATCCACATATCCAGTACTCCTCACTCACTTCTCCCTTAGCAGTTCAAAGAAACCCAGCTACAACACTCAGAGGATCATAAAGCTTGTGAAGTGAAACACTTAAATCTGCCTCTGGCTCTGGGGGGATTACATAATGCAGAATGGTTGGCAAGGGAATGGCAAGTTAGCATGGGAAATTTTTTATTTTTCTTTTTTTAATACATTATTTTTTTGTTCAGCTCCTTTGGGATTGCAGACACACCACTGCTATTTTTACAGGCGAAAAAAATGGTAACAAACATTAATTTTCTCCTCTGCAAACCGGAAACCGGCGTTTCGCCAGTTGACTCTAATAAGACACATTAAAAGTGGTAAAGCTTGGCAGGAGAAAAAACATGAGTAAGAGACCAGAAAAGCCTAGCAGGTGGCACTCAGAGACAAAAAAAAAAAAAAAACCTATCTCCAGTTAGTCACCATTCAATGTAGCTATGAACATATGGCCAATGACAATCTATTTTGCCTTAACAGCTAGATATTTTAATAGCAGACTTTTTTTTTCTGTTGGGCTGACAGATTTAATGTGGAAAAGACAGCAGGTCTGGGACAGATTATACCTCTTTCATGTCAAGAGACAAATGTGTTTATTTTGGATTTTCTTTTTAATCTTTTAATATCAGTTATAAGAATCGCTTAGGAATCTAAATCTGAATAGGGCGCCTAAGTAGTTCAGAACACGTGAGGAATAAAACAAACCAAAAAAGATGCTATGTTTTTTTGTATGCTTGTTTAAGGAAATTCATTTGGGATATCATTCATTTTGGGAACTTCTAGACATAGTTCTTCCCTGAACGTACAGTCTACTGTTTCAAACCTTGATCAGTCATAGGTGCATTGAGATTCTAATGCCTGAGAGATGTAAACCCAACCAGAGGGGAAGTACTCATTATTACCCTCAATTCAGTGATGGCACCGTGGCTTAGTGGTTACCACTGTCGCATCTTGCATCTCTTCAGGGTCTGGGTTCGATTCCTGGTCAGGTTCAATTCCCATATCTGTGTGCATAGAGTTTGCATGTGCTCCCAGTGCTTGGTGGGTTTCCTCAATGTTCCTGGAGGAGACATGCAGATTAGGCTAATTGGTGTTCCCAAATTGCCCCGTGTTTTTCCCTGTGTTTATTATTAAGGAGTGTGTATGTGTGCCCTGCGATGGATAGGGACCCTGTGCAGGGTGTATCTCGCCTCGTGCCCTAAGTCTACCAGAATAGACTCCTGGGGCCTGATGTATAAACGTTGCGTACGCCCAAAATGGGGATAGAAATATGCGTACGCATTTTTCCACGCACTTATC
>JAQQZS010000012.1:12967244-12980217 GCA_030068045.1 Platyallabes tihoni
GTAAAGCTGCTTTGAGGCAATGACAATTGCTAAAAGCGCTATACAAATAAAATTGAATTGAATTGAATTGAATTGAAGATACTGTGCCATGTCACAAAGGTAAAATCATCCCAAACTGGTTTATTGAACATAACAATGAGTCGGCCTCCAGAGATACTAGATCTCACTCCAACAGAGCAACTTAGTGATGTGGTGCAACAGGAGATTCACATCGTGGGTCTCCAGCAACTGTGTGTTCTGTTTTTTATGTCAATGTAGACCAAAATCTCTACTAAATATTTCCAGCACATTGTTGATTCTTTGCCATGAAGAGTAAAGGCAGTCCTGAGGGCTTGAACTGGGGTTGAACCCAGTACTACTAGCAAAGTGTTTGTAATGAAGTAGCTGGTGAGTGTATGGATATACTCAGGCATTTTTCAAGTAGAGGTACACTTTCACTTTCTAATATTCATGGAATTGTATTTCAGCAGTTCTCGGATTTTAACCACCGCAATGGCACTGGACGAGGATGAGTAAGTAGAAGCGTGTATATTTGAAACTGCAGTGAAACACAGGGGAGAACAAGACTACAATACACAGGCGACATGTTGAGTAGTGTTCAAGCATGCTCTGTTCTCTCAGTGCTGTGCAGTGAGTTCATTTGGAGGCTAAGTAGAATGCATAATTATCACACCTGTCAGAGAATGCAGGGACTCTCTCTCTCTCTCACACACACACACACACACACACACACACACATAGGTGCACCAGATTCTCAAAGTAGAGCCTTCTCTAGAGAGTCCACTTGTAACAGAGTTAACAGACACAAAGCCACAACAAAAGAACCGGTGAACGCGACGACAGCAGTGAGGAAGAGGGAATACAAGAAAAAAAAAAAAGACACTGTGGTAGAGAATGTGATAGACACAATCTCTTAATCCACTGAGGAAAGTACCAGCAAAATGAGACAGCGCCTTATTTTTTTTTACTCATCTCTGTTAAATGCCCAGTGAGATGATTGGTATGAGCTGTGGCAGCCAAATGAGCAAATGTAAACATGTCATGCAACATATGACACCAGACACATACTGTAGAAACGATATGTCACTGCTGTCATATGAGGCAATTTGGTGTTCAACCCTACCATATAAAATGCATTCATGCTAGACATTTAACCAATTTAAGTGGCTCATTGACCAAATGACTTTCTAAGAAATGCTGAGTGTTAATCCAAGAACATCTTTTGTTATAAACTGATGATGCATTCACTCTTTCTGACAACACTGACTGTACACATTACTCTAAAACTGGAGAAAATGATCTAGAACTCGAACCCAATTCCCTGGCTTTTTTGATGAATTTTGCTCCTGAGTGTGCATTTTAAAAACACCCAGATTAAGTTTTAGATCATTCAAACGTACTGTACACTCACAAGCCACAGGCCTAATCTGCCAATCACATGGCCCCAACTCAACGCATTTAGGCATGTAGACATAGTCAGGATGAGTCGCTAAAATTCAAGCCAAGCATCAGAATGGACAAGAAAGGATATTTATGTGACATTAAAAAAAGTCCTTGTGTGTTGGTGCTAGAAATGGGCTGGTTTGATTATTTCTGAAACTGCTGATCTACTGGGATTTTCATGCACAACCATTTCTAGGCATTTACTAGAAAATGGTCTAAAGAAGGAAAAGAAAATCCGGTGAGTGGCAATTCTCTGAATACCATGTTGATGTCAGTGGTCAATGGACAACAGCCGAGGTGCATTACAATCTCATTACAACCGAGGTATGTGGAAGAGAATCTCTAAAAGTACAACACAATAAACCTTGAAGCAGCCAGAAACCACACCGAGTGCCACTTCTGTCAGCTAAGAAGAGGGAACTGAGACTCCAATTTGCATGGTCTCACTAACAACAGAAGATTGCCTGGTCTGATGAGTCTTGATTTCTGACTGTAGGGTCATAAACTGCAAGAAAGCATGGATCCATCCTGCCATGTATCAATGTTCAGGCTGCTGGTGGTGTAATGTTGTGTAATGTATTTTCTTTGGAGCTTCATTTAAATACCACTGACTACCTGAGTATTTTTGCCGGCCATGTCCATCGCTTTATGAACCCAGGATAACGCACCTTGTGATAAAGATAAAATCATCTCAAACTAGTTTCTTGAACATGACAGTGTACTCAAACACAGTCACCACAGTCACCAGATCTCAATCTCATAGAGCACTAGAAGAGTCGCATCATAGATGTGCAGCCAACAAATCTGTGTGATGCTGCTATGCTAATATGGACCAAAATCTGTAAGGAATGTTTTCATTCAGGATTTTGTTTAATCTAGGCCACAAGGAATTAAGGCAGTGCTGAAGTTGAAAAAGACGTTCCAGCCCAGTACTAGCAAGGTGTAACTAATGGAGTGTCAGGTGAGTGTAAATAGAGAACCAGAGAGAAGGACAATACTGGAAAGTAACATAAAAGGAGTAATGTAAGTAGAAAGACAAGTAACAAAGTCTCAGTCAAGTCATTTGTGCCTCTCGGTAAGTCCTACTGCATATTTTCTTGGCTTGTAGTTGCAAAGGCACTTATTTATTTCTCAGTGGGACGGTGCATCTGCAGCTCTAATTAAAGCCTCTGTACTCTTAATCCGTGAAAAAAGAAGCACCAGGATCCCATCACTGCTGAGGAATCTGGGTTTCTCCTCAGCATTCCTCTCCAGTTCCATTTAGTTGTGAATACCTCACTCATGGGTGAGCAATCACAGAGACTCCTGGTTCCACAAGCATGCAGAAGTCCTGCCACAAAGCCTGCTTTGTTCTAAGCATACAGAAATGTACACACCCCAAGCAACCATCAAAGACCTTCGTTATACTGAAGGCTTGCATACGCTCTCGTCATCAGGAGTGTATTTGCTGGCATGCCACGCATACGCAGAGCTCCTCTCTGCATAAACACACAGTTGTGATTCTGGCCAAAACTAATTACTGCTGCTGCCAAGTACAGCTCTTTCTCTGGCTGGGATTAGTTGAGCACTGTTTGTTTGACGGCACACACCACTGCCTCGTGCTCCTGAGGTGAAAGCTTCAGTACATTTCCACTTGTACACAAATATTTTGCAAGACCAGAGAAGGTTTATATACACCAATCAGTCATAACATTACGACCATTTGCCTAATTGAGTAGGTCCCCATTTTGCCGCCAAAACAGATCCTTTAGGATTTGATTGTTTTTTTAGCACATTCCACAGATGCTTGATCTATACATCTAAGCATGCTCATAATGCAAGATCTCCCTGCTTCAGTGTTTAGGGTCAGCGTGAATGCCCTGACTGGTCTAAGACTATCATCAGCTCCACAGGCAACAAACTGCGATGCACAGTGTGTTCTGACACCTTTCTATCAGAACCAGTATTTACTTTTTCAGCAATTTGAGCTACATTAGACCTTCTATTGGATCAGAATATATGGGTCAGCCGTCATTCCTCACATACTGTACATCACATTAGTGAATCTTAGTCACCCATGACCCAGCCCCTGGTTTACAGGGTTTCCTTCATTGGGCTACTTTTGTCAGGTCCTGACCACTGCAGACTGGGAAAATCACTTACAAGCTGACCCAGTCGTCTAGCCATTACAATTTTGTTCTTGTCAAAGGTGCACATTTAGTCTAGACGAGGGAAAAACATATCAATAGGCTACATACTGTAGGCCTTGGTAAGTTTCCATAGTGTAAGTGGTTTTAAACATTACCTTGTTTAACATAGCCTTGTTCAAAACATTTTATGTTGAACAACTTTAACATACACCCCAAACTAAGGCACACTAAGGCAGGAACATCTTCACTGAGGATATCTGATTAAACTAAGAGAGTACACATCACCATCAACCTCTACATGCTCTGTCAGATGGTACAAATAAAGTTCACAAGTGGTCCTACTGTTGGCCGTGCCATATTATCATACCACGTAACCTAAACAGGGCCTGAATAGCTTTGGAAGTTTACAGAGGGTCAGCTCTCGGTCCACTCTAGTTCTAACGGCTACTACTGTTACACTCGTCACACACAAAATGACTTTTTTTGCTCTGTGGCTCACAGAAGATATCAGGCTGAATACCCATGAACTGGAACTGAAATCTTGAAAAAAAAAAAAAAACAAGCTTACTTACTGGATAAGAACCCCTATGGTGGACCTCTGAGTATCCAGTGATTAACCTTGCAGAACATCCCAGACTCACTAAATTTCTCAGATTGCAAGTACATCCAATAGATTTCATTACCAGACCGCTCACCTGGTTTAATACCACCTTAAATGCAAAAGCGGCTTCGAATTGCAGGAAAAAACCTTGTACAAATCTTTGCCATCAGTGAGCTAATAGATCTACAGGACTGTGCAAAAGTCTTAGGTACTATAATATATGTTGTACCAATTTTGTTATATACTGTATGTTTATTATGTCTGCATAATTATGTACAAAATCATTCATTATTTCCATATATAACTTAAAAATGAATAAATAAATAACATTACAGGAGAATATATGCATGGCTGTAAAGACAAAAAATATATAGTACAGACCAGTTTTCAGATGGAAACAAAAAACCTAATGTACGCTCATGGGATTGGCATAAAAATAGAAAGGAGCAAGTATGACCAAGTTACCAGAAGAACTCATATTCTGCAGCAAGCTCAGTAAAACCTAACAACTATTTTACTTATAGTACTGTGCAAAAGTCTTGGGTACATACAAAAATATGGCACAAGCAAAACATGCTTTTGAAAACATTTCTGCAAAAATAAACATATACTGCATAAATAATCTATAAAGAGCAATAAAGAGTAATAAAATAAACAGTCAATATTTCAAGTGAAAACTCTGCTTAAAATCATGAGTTTTAGACACAGATTTGTGCAGTTGTATAAGAAAACAGCTGTTAGGTTTTACTGATCATGCTGGAGAATATGAGTTCTTCTGGTAACTTTGTCACAGATCTAAGCATGCTTATAATGCAAGATCTTTCTGCTTCACTATTTTTTGTCTAATTTATTAAAACGTATGATGAGGCCAAATTGTATGCGGACCTTTTATACACACAGTTGGAAGCTGTGACCCCCACATGTTTTAAATTGATCTCCTTGTGCACACTGACACCTATTAACAAAAGAAATGCCTCAAATGGGCATGCACGGTAAACTAATTTTATTCTATACATGGATGATTTTTCATCACTAGGTGTATGCATTCTATTGTAAACCTGCAACTGTGTTTATGCTTCCATATGTTGCAAATGTAATGTAAAGCATAAACTGACATGCATGTGCCATTCTTCAACCCACTGCTGGAAAACGGCAGATCTATCTCCAATCTCTTTCATGAAATGTGCACATCACTAAAACCTTACAGCAGAATGGACTGTGGTACACAGAGGGAGCTTTTTGCTACATTTTGTTGGCTGCCAACAGTAAACTAAAATTCCAAGTAAAATTGACTGCCCTGCCACTCATCAATATTGTGAAAGATGTTCCTGTGGTTCTTGACATTTCCTGCACATAGCTTCATGTGTCAAATCTTCAAGGAAGGCAAGATCAGTCCTGTCTGCATCATCACTATCAATCTTTAAATATGCCTTCTGTATGACTTTACATTTCATCAGGATTACCTGCACATTTTGTTGTGTTATGCATTATTGTCATTTTTCCTCCCTCTAATCGGTTAACCCACCATTACATGTTCCTGCCACTAGGCGTTTATGAACTATGTGTGAACACAATTGATAAAAGATACTTCTGGCACTCCAGTTCAGCAGGGCTTCCCAGTGTGTCACATGCATCACTTAGCATTGCACTGAAAGTAGAGATGCCTGAACTGTAGAACTTTGACTGATGGCTTCATGATGGCACTCCTGAGTACTAGCATTCCAACCTCTCGTTTTTTGGTTATGTTCTTCCTATAGCTATTACGCTTCCCCCCCCGCCCCCCCTGGTCTATTGGTAAAAATGTAGCTTTGCACCACTTGTGTTACTGTCAGCTCCTTTAACAGCTCTATGCTTAGGATTTTATTCTGCCTCACTTGTAAGGCTCTCTGGATAAAAGCACCTGCCAGAAGAAATAAATGTAAATGTAAAAGGGAACCCAGAACACTCTCTACATAGAGGACTGCTAAGGGTAACCATTTTATTCTGTGTTTTTATATATATATATATATATATATTTTTTTTTTTTTTTTTAATTTATTTTTTAATTTATTTATTTATTTATTTTTTTAACTTTACCCAAACCTGAGATTGGTGGAATGAGAAAACTCATTTCAGGTCCAGTAAAGGCAGAGAGATATTCCATAAAACTAACATACTGCTTTCTCTCTCTCTTTTTCTTTCTCGGTAACCCATGTCTTTTTTGCTCACATTCCAATTTCCCTTAAGTCGAGCAGCACGGGCGGAATTGAAAAGAACGTTTGCCTCAGGAGCCATGCTATTTTAAACATAGACCAGTCTATTGAGACGCATACCCTCCAGACAGCTCTCCATCACTGAGCTGGTCCTTGACGTATTTTTTTCACTTGGTGCTGCTTCCTCACCCTCTGCCCGACCAGGGTTCTCGAAGAGCAGCTGCTAGAGCTACAGGAAATCACTAGGAATTCTGGACAGGCGGTAATTATTCACCGAGACAAAGAACCACAGTTCGCCACCTCGTTTTTCCAATAGATCAAACACTTTCATGAGAACGAGTTTCTGTGTGGAGGTTTGCTGAGACTTTTATCAAGAAGAAATGATCAATATACCTTGCATCAAAGCATGTACACACACACACACACACACACTGGCCTCTGGGTGAACAGCTAACAGGCACCACTTTCTCCTCTTCACAGGCCTTGATTTCTTTTCTTGCCCCTGTGGACCAGCTCCTTCACCAGAGGGAAATTTAATTAGCAAGGAGCTGCTGGCCAGGCACTTTGATTAGAACTACACACGCTACAAAACGGCTTATGGTCCACAAAAGGGCAACAGCCAAGCTAATATTGTACCATTGATAAGACACCCTGGTGTCCCATTGTCTAGTTCCCTGCAGTGTCCATGGAGACCATGGTGTCTGGTTAAATCTGATTGGACACCATTTTTCTGCACTCAGAGAAAAGGGTGTGATTAGAGCTCAAGGAGCCTGTCAAAGAGAACAAAACTGGTTGAAAATTTCTAAGCTATAACCAAAAGAGATCTTTTTACAGGCAAGACTCTCTGCGATTATCATTTAGCTCTCACGGCAGAGTTGGTGAGGCATGACGGCTAATGATGCACGCTTTGTAAAGGCTTTATATGAATAACCTCACGTTTTCACAATTCCAACACAACTAACAGGATCTCACTGGCAGGGCCACAGAGAGCCTCAAATGCGATGTTTATTCTCCCACATTATTTCTCCAAGGCCCAAAATCTCTCAAAAGGTTGTTTGCATGGGATTGGAGCGAGCACTCAGTGTCTGCATCATTATGCACAGAAGCTTCCAGAAAGTAATCATGCGCCACATGTCCATGAAGATATTTCACTGGTGAAGCTATCACTTAGTTAAAGATATGGGACTCCTTTTTAATTAAAAGTTGAGTCAAATTTAATTACGCCATCGGCCTAATTTAGCATAAAGCTAATTTGTTTTAGTGCAGTCGCTTCAGAATGAAATGAACTGATCTGTCATTAAATATGCTGCTTGAGCCAAAGGTCATATGCTCCTGCTTCAGAGCTGTGTCTGTGCATGTACAGTAGGAAATGGTGGATGGATTGCTGATTAGATGTGTGTGTGTGTGTGTGTGTGTTATATGAGAGTGTGTTATACCTTCAGCTTGGTAATAACATGCAAGGTGAAATCCTGACCGTTCTACAGCATTGGAAATTCATCTCAGGGTTAGAATGTAACTGAATCCAATGACAGGTGCTAACAAGCTAGCATAAGAGCATACTGGATGTCCTAGAACATTAGACGTACAGTAGTATTATACTGTAATCATAGAGGCACTTTGTTCACTTCAGCATGAAGCCTAGTTTTCGAATGTTTACTGTATATCGTCTTGATAAGGGATAAAGGTGATAAAAAAGGGGAAAAAAAGGAGACTAACCTGTCCCACGTAGACCAACAGACGGGCGTTGAGCGGGCTCTCGTCTGAACTCAACCAGAACTCTGCGTTATCGTCAGACGCCACTCCAAACTGGAAATCCCCTAGAGCCAGACGACATTACAACACTTTATGTGTGTGAAACAGCTGGAAGACCTTATTAGTCATGCTTCCACTGCTCTTCGCATGAGTGTACGAATGTATGCGTGCACATATAGAAATTTCTATTTCACGACTGACTGTGTGAATGAGGCATGAGATCGTAGCTTAAATAAGCGATTACCGTCTTTGTATGGATGAATATAGCCGAATATTCTCAAGCCGTAATTTTTCCATTTGGGAGCCACAGCCAGTTTCTTCACTACAGTTCTTGTCTGAGGAAGCAAACAAAAATATAATAATAAAAAATATACAATTTATTCCTAAAGGCCCTTAGAAATAATCTATGCCACATTGACTTTTAGACAATTAGAAATGCAGAATGAGAGGACACACACACACACACACACACACACACACACACACACACACACACTCAGCTGAGCACATTTTAAAGGTTATTGCGCATTCTACGACACTAATTTCTTGAAATTTGGAAAGTGATAACGACTATAAAAGCTATAAAATTAAGTTTATGAGAAAGACAAGCAAGAATGAATTTCACATGAAATTCAATAAAACAGAAGTAACTCATAGTTTGCTTTTAGAACATGATAGAAGTCTTTATAACTAATAGAATTAGATTTTTGTACTAATGTGAAATGTGCATAAAAAGTCCATTATTGTTTATCACAGTTGTCCATTTTATCACCTCTATCACAGTATGTCCTTACAAAGTACTTTCGATTAAGCACACCAAGATCTTTTTTAATAAAATCAGAATTTGCATATACATGATAAAGCTCATCATCTTCTTTGGACCACACCCTAAAAGTTCATTAGGCTCTATCAACTAAACAGCTATTGATTTTTTTTTTCATCTGTAAATGTTAGCAGCAGTAAAACATTTGAATGGTGCATTTTTTTTAAAGAAGACCATACGGTTAAAATTAATGAATAATCTATTACCAACATGACCGCAGAATACTGCTTCTTTGTGTGTCGAATGCTGCTTATTTTGTGCATGTCCTAAAAGTGACAACTTTTAAAAACGACCTCAACTTATTCTACACACAAAGTAGCCTAATTTGAATCTCTGAGCAACATAATGTGACTACATTAGTAAGATTTAGCCAAACAGATTTAGCATAATACATTTGATTTGGTAACATCTTGTACGCGCCCCCTAGTGGACCACTTTTACATGAGGGCCTGTCCTCTTAATGGCTTTTCAACTAAGCACACCAAGTTTTTATATAAATATCATTGCATTCTTATTTTTATAACCTCTTATCTCACCAGACCACATCCTAAAAATCACATTATTCTCTATCAGTCAGAAGACTTGACTTTTTTAATATGTTTTTGTCAGGTGTGTCTATAGATGTCACTTACAGTACAGTAATTTCTCTGAGCAGCTCCTTCAGTGACAGTCTGAAGGAGTGATATTGAAGGTCTTTTCTCCCATAAATTTGATTGTTGTAGTGCCACCTTGTGCCTGACTGCTCTGACATTTGGTAACAACAAGTTTCATAATGTTTGATTATTCTTTATAGTAAATATGAGCTGCTAAACTTTAATTAGATGTGGCTTGTTGATCGATCCAAATTTATGTATTTGGCCAACTATATGCAGATCTATGAACATTTATTAGTTGTAATGCCCCTTAGAGTACAAATGAAATTAAGCTTAGGATGTTTCCTCGATATATCCTCTTGAATACTATAGGTATACCAAGTGTTTATTTATTGGACTACGAGTCAAAAGTTTGAATAAACCAGTATGGGCATACGTTTGGAATATTTTCTACATTCTAGAACAATACTAGATTCTTTTAAAACTTTGAAACAACACATATTTGTTAATTATACAACAACAACAACAACAACAGTCAGTTTTTATTTTATGACATGAAGGTAAGCCTTTCTGGAATAGTTCTTTCAAGGACAGTGTTAACGCTTTCTACCTTTACAGGCAACAATTCGTTTGTCCACACAAAAATTACATAAATATATACCTACTCGTACAGCTGCTCTTATTGTTCTATATTTCTTCATATATTCTTCATATATTTTCTATATTGTGTATTTTTGTTGTACAGTTATTTTATTTTAACTTTAATTTTTATATTTTATTTTATTCTTTCCTAGTTAAATTTACCCTTTATTTTATTTTTCATATTTATTTCTTATTCCTATTCCTAGTCTTTTATTTTAAGGTCACTGGCGGTCATATAAGCATTTCACTGCATATCGTACTGTGTATGACTGTGTATGTGACAAATAAAATTTTAATTTGTATTTGAATTTGTTCTAATTGAATGGCTAGGTTTTGTGCTTGCTATTTAAAACTGTAAATACACCAACTTGCCAGTTATATGGTTTGAAATCAAGGTGCATATTCTTATGACTCCTTATATATAAACTAACTATCGCTTTTCTGCACTAACTGGACTTCAATAGTAACCAAATAGTTTTTGTTTAAATGAAGTGCTCTTGTGGATAAAGTCTGCATGAACTTTTTAACTAGCTAGATAAATAATGTTCATGGTTTGTATAACCTTCTATAAAGCAGGCTCTTAAAAAAATGTTGGCGCACAACTAATCAGTAGGCAAACAAGAAGAACAAACAGGGAGGACAGAGTGCCTGTGAAAAATTAGTCTTGTTAGTGGGCAAATATAAAGGGATTTATGACATATGACACAGTAAATGGAAAATATTTCATAGCCTTGGCACTTGGTGCTATTTTTGGGACTGAGCAGTATGCAATATGTCTGTGGCTGCGCATAGTCATTATCTGCCTCCAAAGCTACAGCGAAGGCAAAGAAGCTCCTCATCACCAATCTTAAGCTTTGTATGATAAGATAGCAAGCTAATCCAGCTAGGAAGTGACATGAGTCATGTTGGGTGTGGACCCAACCTTCGCAGTGCAAAACTAAGGGCAAAAAATTTGGTAGTAACAAAGGAAAAAGAAAAAAGAATATTCAAGAACAGAATATTTTTGAAAACCTTCAAGTAAGATTTAATTATGACTACCGGCCAGTAATAGGACTAAAATCATCATTTTCTGATTTGCTAAGAAACTGGCTGCAGAATGGTACTTCTGCATTTTTTATGAAACGGTTTATGTAACACATATTTAATTAAGCACGTAACACTGGAATAAGGAAAAATTTAAAAAGTCTTTTAAATAGTGCTAATTTTTATGTTAAAGGAGACCTAGCAGGCGAAATTCTTTTTGATATTCAGATGGGTCTCCCTTCTGTGTTTATAAACAAAAACATGAAAAACAACATAGAACATGCCAATGAGATTTTTCCCCTTTTGTGACCTCATATGAGAAGATCCCTTTTCCTAACTTGTTGCTCGGCTCTGCTGTTCTCTGGTGGCGTGTGGCTCAGGAGTGACTTATTACATATTATAGATGCAGTATATGCAGTATTTTTTGAAGTAAAAGTGTGAAATGAAGGGAGTTTGATGTATGAAAAAAATGTATTAGTATTTTGATAGATTTCAGCTGGAGCATTGACACACACAATTTGAGAACCTTTGAGACGTGTGTTAACTTAAAAAAAAAATGATTTCACACCTATTAACATTTAAACAGTTTCCAATCAGAGTTTGTCATTTTAATTAATCTTCTCATGATACCCGATTAATACTACTCAGGATACGTACTGTAATTATGGATATTCTATTCAGGGTTATCAGCAGTTCCCTAGACAATACGACATCTTGAATATACAGTAAATGATTTATGTAGCAGTTCACTGGAGAATATTCCTGGATATAGCCTGACATGAGCCTGGAATCGCACAAGGCCAGTAAAACACGCACCACTCAGCTCATACTCACATGGGGAAAGAGAGGAAAATGAAGGTTCTTTCTGAGCTGAGCGGTAGATGAGCCACACCAGTCTTCAAACACGTGCAGGTTTGCCTGACCCTTATACTGTGAGGAGAGAGAAATATAGAGATCATTACAGTTGACAATTCAATACTCCTAACTGTTTTAAACTAAAAACAGAAAATGAAAGTGTAAAAAAAAAAAAAAAAGACATTTCAGAAACTTTTCGCTTCATATGGATTAGAAATATGATGATCTCATATGCATGAGGGATATGAGTATAGAGAGCAGGGATAACCCTAGGAGGAGGAATATAGATGAGGCTACAAACGTTAGTTCTCCCCTCAACTCCCAACTCTACTGGGACGGTTCACCTGCTAACCTGCTCCAGCGAGACCTGCAGTGCTCAAAGCCTCAGAGAACAGCTTACACATTAATAATACAAGACTAGAGTCCAGGGTCTGTGAGGGCCGCCATGCTGCAGGGTATACCTACACACACACACACACACACACACACGAATGCAGCTACGCACTCAGGGTACATTTTATATATACAGAGAGAAAAACCTAGACATCTGCTCATTTATTTAGTTCATCAGCCAATAATTTAGCAGCAACACATGAAATCATATGCAGATACAGATAAAACATTTCAGGTAGAGTATTGTTCGCATCAAACATGAGAATTTGGGTGAGATCTCTGTGAGTTTGACCTCTATGACTTTAACTGTAGCATTGTTCTAGATGCCAGATGGGCTGGTTTGAGTATTTCAGAAACTGCTCATCTCTTGGGAATTTCATACACAATAGTCTCTAAATGACTTCCAGAGGGCTTCGAAGAGATTCTGGTCCACCATCCGGCGTCTCAGGAGGTGAAAGCAGTGCACGGTCAACACAGTGTATAGTGGGGATGGTGCGCTGCTGACCTCGACTCGGGACGTTGTGGGT
>JAQQZS010000012.1:12988949-13012907 GCA_030068045.1 Platyallabes tihoni
AGTGTATGGTGTGGGGTTATGAGTGTATTGTGTGGGGTTATGAGTGTATGATATGGGGTTATGAGTGTATGGTGTGGGGTTATGAGTGTATGGTGTGGGGTTATAAGTGTATGGTGAGTGTAAGGTATTCGGTTATGAGTCTAAGGTATAAGGTTACCTTAACAATCATCCTTCCCCCACTCAGCATCTCACTGTGTGATGTCTTGCACTTTTCCACTTGCTAGCTCTTTGTCATTACTTCATTATTGTCTTGCACAGTATACTATGTTCTCTTGTTTGTTCTCTGTCTTCTAGGTATGCTGCAAGCTTAGCCTTCTGCTTAGCCTTTAGCCTTTTTGTTTACTTTGTTTTTAGTCAATAACTCTACTGTACCCGTAGCTGTTTTATATCTTGCCATAAGCCTAGCTGTTCACTTCCCGCCTACGGTCTGCTTGCATTGTTATATTTTTGGAACTTATCATAAATTATGTGAGCTTATTCTATTTGTTTACTGGAACTCTTTCGCCAGTTTGTCTATCTGTGTATACATTAAACCTTCTGGTCTAGGGTGGTTCAATCCATCCACTAACGAGTCTGAGTATCCTTAAATACTTGCCAACTTGAGAAAAAGTCTTTGTTTTGATAAAGGGAAGTAAAATCTCGGCTCCTAAGCATGGAAGTAAAGATAATGATATAAAATGTTGAAGAATGAGGTTTTCTTTATATTATATTGCAGACAAAAAAAATAACAACATGTATGGTAAAAAAACATATGATAATTATTGCATATTTTATGCCATAGGGTCCACATGAAGTTGAGCAACAGAACACAAACGAAATAGCCGTAAAGCTTGTCCCCAGCACACGTGTATTTTGTATAATTCAGCAACAGCTGAGTCTGCTTGATGTCAGCGTCAAATCAGTATCAGCTCGCTTGAATGAAAAAAAATATATATATAATATCGGAAATGGAAACACGAGATCTGTAGAATATGTATTCATGCTGACCTTACACTTGCGGTACCCTTATTCCTGCTCTATTGACTAAATAAACACAGTTTTTCCACATGGTATACAGACGGTGTGCATCACTTACCTTATTGCCTGAGGCAAATGAGGCACACCAAGATTATCTGTCAGTCACTCACCTAGAACTCTAATGCTTCTTGAGTTCACAGTAAATTGCCACCCCTATTATTTTAAGCAAGACAGCCAGAACCAGGCAACAATGACTAGATAGGTAATTCCAGAGCAGCACTATGTGCCTGAAATGATATTCCTCAATTGCAAATTGACTTTGAGACACTACCGGGGGAAATGAAGTGTGCCTCTTCAGTGTGCAGAAAATTAAACAGAAATCTAAAAAAAAAAAATCCTGGTAAAGATGTTTTAATAAAACAAGCCAGTAACATTATAGTTCTGGCTGTGTCTCACTGAATCTGGCCTAGTGGACGTGATCAAGGGAATACACACACAAAAAGGTATTCTCAAAAAGGATGTTTAGAAGTATTTCTTGATACAGCAGGTAATCATTATAAAAATCTATGATTTCTCAATATTGCTAAACAACAGATTTAGGTTTCTTGTAAATTAGAAAAGGACCCAGAGTTCCCAGAGCTCTCCCTTAATCTTAAAAACGACCTTTTGCTTTTTACATATAGTATAGTTCATACAGTATCCCGATCGTAACGTGCATGATTCCTCAGTATCAATTCTTTGAAAGGTCCACCATTAAAGGTCCTATGATTTTGACTCTACGTCACCATACATGAAATAATATCATATCAGTTTCCCTTTTTCTCTCTAAAAGCACTGAACACCAAAAAGCACAGTATCACACAGAAATAAATCATACTGTATTACAGAAAAAAAAAGTGTCATGAGTAATGTTACAAACTTATTTTGAATGGGCAGCTGCGTGGTGAAGCAGTGGGTTTTGTTGTCACCTCAAGGCTCCAGGACCTTGATTTGATTCTGAGCTTGGGTTACTTGGGTTTTTCTGTGTAGCAGGTCTTTCTTTATTCTATTTCTTTATCACTTTTTCTTGGGTAGAGTAATGTGTAGGAATCAATGCTAAACCCATAGGTAAACAAACGGCACATTCATTTCTTTTTTAATCAGAAGAAGAACGTCTAAATTACTCAAACATAGTACATTTCTTTTTCGTTAAATTCAGAAAGGTTTGTCCTTTGTACGTGGCAAACAGGGACAACTGAAATCAGGCGAATATTCGAAAAATGTCAACATTAAAAAAAACTTTTGCTAATCATATCCTCCTAACAGAATCTCAACGATCTTTCAAATTCTCATTTCAGCTTCATCTCCTCACTAACGTTCATTACTTTTTTTTCTCTCTAATTTTGAATTCTATGCTTTTAGAACTGATCAGGATTCCACATAATTCTAGGTAGCACTTTCATTTTCTTTTTACTTTTTCTTTTTTTTTTTTAATCAAACCCATGCATAAACAAGCTGTTTTATTTTAGGAGAGTGATCATTAAGGTGCCAAAATCCTAATCAAAGTAAGGAGCAATGATGCAGGCCAACCTCAGGTTTCCATGGCAACTTCGTGTGCTTCTTAGCAAGTAACTTCAAGATCTCAGACTGATCTTTGTCAGCTGCGGCAGCGTGAAGCTCATCCTCCTGAGAGAGAGATAGAGAGAGAGACAGAGAGAGAGAGAGAAAAAGAGAGAGAGTACAAAACATCAGGTAAATAATATGTGAGCAAATAAAAACAGATGCAATCTGTTGCCTGCGCTTCAGTGCCATTTTAATATGATGATGCGTTTCATCTCACAGTTTGCATAACCCTGGAGATGTTGCTCATATTGTTATAATATTTCATAGCAAGGCCTGTAATGTCATTTTAGAACAGTGAAAAACTGCCAAACAACACTGTGGACAACACAGACCACTCTTTATCTCATATAAAGGACCCATAATGCTAGAGCTCACTACGCTCTCATCTCTTAATAACATACTAGCAGGATGTGCAGGTGAACTAGATGTTTATGAACGCTTCGAAACTCAGATTTCTTTTGCATTTTGACTGCAATCAAAAATGTTACCTGATCTTAAGTCATGAATAATAAATAAATCTCGTTATGACAGCACATTCGTGATCAGGCTTCAGAAGGAAGAAGGTGTCAGGAAGAACGAGTAGGAAATGACTGAGTGTATATACCTGTACATCACTGTCAATGGCAGCCTACTTACAGTACAGTGGGTACGGAAAGTATTCAGACCCCCTTAAATTTTCCACTTTTTGTTATATTGCAGCCATTTGCTAAAATCATTTAAGTTAATTTTTTTCCTCATTAATGTACACACAGCACCCCATATTGACAGAAAAACACAGAATTGTTGACATTTTTGCAGATTTATTAAAAAAGAAAAACTGAAATATCACATGGTCCTAAGTATTCAGACCCTTTGCTCAGTATTTAGTAGAAGCATCCTTTTGATCTAATACAGCCATGAGTCCTTTTGGGAAAGATGCAACGAGTTTTTCACACCTGGATTTGGGGATCCTCTGCCATTCCGCCTCGCAGATCCTCTCCAGTTCTGTCCGATTGGATGGTAAATGTTGGTGGACAGCCATTTTTAGGTCTCTCCAGAGATGCTCAATTGGGTTTAAGTCACGGCTCTGGCTGGGCCATTCAAGAACAGTCACAGAGTTGTTGTGAAGCCACATCTTCGTTATTTTAGCTGTGTGCTTAGGGGCATTGTCTTGCTGGAAGGTAAACCTTCAGCCCAGTCTGAGGTCCTGAGTACTCTGGAGATGGTTTTCGTCCAGGATATCCCTGTACTTGGCCGCATTCATCTTTCCCTTGATTGAAACCAGTTGTCCTGTCCCTGCAGCTGAAAAACACCCCCACAGGGTGGGACATGATGCTGCCACCACCATCCTTCAGTGTTGGGACTGTTGGGACAGGTGATGAGCAGTGCCTGGTTTTCTCCACACATACCGCTTAGAATTAAGGCCAAAATGTTCTATCTTGGTCTCATCAGACTAGAGAACCTTATTTCTCACCATCTTGAACAAAACCTGACAAGGCAAAAATAAAACAATTCTGTCTCTGCCTTTGACCTCATGATTCTCACTTGCTCTGACATGCATTGTGAACTGTAAGGTCTTATATAGACAGGTGTGTGGCTTTCCTAATCAAGTCCACTCAGTATAATCAAAACAGCTGGACTCAAATGAAGGTTTAAATATAACCTGAGTTGAATATATGAGTAAATATATGAGTCACAGCAAAGGGTCTGAATACTTAGGACCATGTAATATTTCAGTTTTTCTTTTTTAATAAATGTCAACAATTTTGTGTTTTTCTGTCAATATGGGGTGCTGTGTGTACATTAATGAGGAAAAAAATTAACTTAAATGATTTTAGCGAAAGGCTGCAATATAACAAAGAGTGAAAAATGTCCCCATGATTCAGAAGTCTTCCAACCAAGAGGGATATGTAGCGTTCTGTGGCAAAGTATTGAGCCATCCCTCATTTCTTCATAACAAATCATGTACATTAAATGAAATAAATAAGAACAAATGTTTTACTGTGAAAGGCTGCAATGCGGCAACATGCAGCAACCTCATTTCCCCTCTCGTCTGTTCCAACCACTCATTGAGAATTCAGCATCACTAGTACGCTAATCATCAGCCTGATCATCTGTCATCATCTACACCTGTTTCTCACTGGTTTCAGTTAGTTTTTAATTTTTTTTTTATGCTTGAATGATTCATAGACCACTGTGTGGCTTAACAAACAAAAACATGCATCTGAAACTGGTCAGGTACTGGGACAGGAGTGAAAATGAGAGACAAATACTTGCCAAGACTAAGAGCCAATAAAGTCCTTCAGGAAGCCTGGAGATTTATTCCTCAAGACTACATTAAAAATACAAAAAAAAAAAAAGGGTTGGCTCTTTGGAAGCAATCTGAAGAAATAAGGGATGGTTCAAGGCTTTTGCACAGTAAACCTGTGAAAATGAATGCTCCTGTACTAAGCTGAGCCAGCGCCTGACCCATCAACTTTTGTATTGTGCATGGCCTTGCAAAAAAAAGCACCTGTTTGAGTTTGTTGCCAAACAGCCAATATTCCAACCACAAGCAAAGCGCATTACAAAGTCCTTCAAAAGTAAAAAGAGAATTTAAAGTGCATTTAAAATTTTCATTCCAGGTGCACATAAGCACATAAGCGTTGCAGACATTTTTGACAGCTGGTATCTGAATAGAAACTGAATTAATTAGGCTTATGTTCATTTTGGTACCTTTCGCAGCTATCCAGCATCGTTCTTGAAGCCTTTGTGAGGAAATCATGCTGAGCTATCAATGTTTTAGACATCTTTAGTCAGGCTTACTGTTTTGACCACTGTGTTTGTTACTCAGTATGATCTTTACAGTGACATCACCAAGGAAATGTTATAATAAAAAAAAAAACCACTTCCATATCATTTGAATATCAGTTAAATATATTTGTGTTTTCTTAAACCTTTACAGGGCGATCATTAAAATAAATAAAAATTCTTAATTTAAATTTTTTAATTTTCTTATTTGTTTTAATTTTGTATTTCAAAATGTTGCAAATCAGTTTTTTTTTCTAAAAAGTGTTATATACATATAGCAAAGAAAGAATTTGCAAAATACAAAAATACTTATTCTGTACAAATATGTGTTTTTTAGGAGGTATTAACACTGGCACTGACATAGCTACCAAATGTGGTTCTACTCGGTTAAGGGATAAAACTGGAGTGTCAATGTTATATACCTAAAGCCTGAAATTTGGCCAAAACATGATTTTTATTTTCCTTTTCTTTTGCCTGTTTGCCAGAACTTATCGACAGGAACATCCAATGATCCATTGCATTCTAAACTTGTACTACTTATGTACTTGTACTATCATGGCATACAGTACATTGATCAAGTATGTATTACTGGCAAAAACAACAAAAATTCTCTATGTAGAAGAACTGTGAACCATTCTTCTAAAGAAGAAAACATTTTAGGAAGTGCTATTTTAACACTTGGAATGATTGCTTAATACTGTGCCTGCGTCAAGAACAAAATCTGACAAGGTAAATACAATCCAATCTGGAACAGCAAAACCAGACAAACTTTTCTTTGCAAATATTTTTTTTATTTTTAAAAGTTGTTCTGAACAATTAAGTCATCTACGTAATATTGGTTAGGTCGCACTTTTTTTCACCAATACAACTCTTAACCATCAAGGAATGGACTCCACAAGACCGCTGAAGGTATGCTGTGCCCATAAGTCATATGGCCTCCATGGCTCAGACTGCTTAGTCCAGTTCATTGGAAGGCCAAGTCAACACCCTGAAGTCTTTGTCATGTTCCTCAAAGTACTCCTAAATGATGTGGAAAGATCTTCCAAAAAAAAGGCCTCTGCCGTCAGGGGAGACTTGGACTGCAAGAATTTTTGGTATGTCTTACTTATTGAAGTAACATCCACATGAATGCCAGGATGCAGTGCTTTTTCAGTGCTTAAACCGGCATGCCTTCTTTCCATATCATGATATAGAAAACTTTATCTGAAACCATGTACCCATTGTAGGAGCATTCAGTGGTACCTCAAATGGTTAAGGTTCTGGGTTTCTGATCAGAAAGTCGGGGGTTCAAGCCCCAGCCCCAGTTGCCACTGTTGAGCCCTTGAGCAAGGCCCTGGCTGACCCTGAGCTCTGACCTCAGCTTACTAATTGAGATATGTGAAAAAAATTGAATTTCCCTTTTGGATAAATAAAGGCCAAGGGGACAGGGGACAGCATGAGTACTCTGACCTGTCTTGCACTGTGGTTCTGGCACCTTTGTATCACAGCCAGAAACAACTTCCTTCTGCAATTTGTGGACAGGAGCTCGGCCCAAACAAGCTAGCCTTTGCTTCCCATGTGGAATAATGAACCATGGATGCCCCTCATTCGTTTGGTAAATTCTCATTACTGCATACCAACAATACTTTAGTAGACCTGCTGTTTTGGAGCTGTTCGAAGCCAGGGTTTTACACATCACAATGAGGCCTTTGTTAAAGTCTCTTTTAGATCATTATGCTTTCCCATTTTACCTTCTTCTAGCACATCAATTCTGAGAACTGATTGTTCACTTGCTGCCTAATATACCCCGCCCTTGACAGGCATCAATATAATCAATGTTATTCACTTCACCTATCAGTGCTTTTAACAGGATGGCGCATTGGTGCACAGGATGCTCTTCATCTGTCATTTAAGAAACAAGGTCATATGGGACTTAACAACAAAAAAAGGCAACAAACCTTTTGCTTGTGTGCTGAAAGTGAGACCTCTTCAGTTACTTTGCAAGAACTTATTTATATGTATTTTTATTGAAACACACTGTGTGGAAGATGAAGGCACATCTTTATTAACATTGAGCACGCCTTACCACAGAGACACCCCTTATATATTTATCACAGTTCTTCCGTCTTACTTAAGAAAACGAAAACACCCACTCACCTGAGCTTAAGCTATGCCGTTCTTACTTTCTTACTTTATTCAATTTCACTAGAAACATTTTCTCAGTTCGGCTAATGGAGCTTAAGTGCAGAAATCAATGCTTAACTTATAAGAGAAACATTTCCATTAGAGGAGAGCTCAATCATGGATTTGGCTCAGTGTCAAGGCACAGTCCTCCATCCTGGATTCGCTTTGCATCAGCTTTTTTTTTCTTCTTCTTTTTTTAATGCTGTGCCAAAAGACATGATGGCATTAACAGGGGATAAAAAATCACTACTGCAATTCACTGCTGTATTTTAATCTTGTTCTTCACACACACATTTCTCATTTCATATTTGAGTGCTTCATTGCTGACTTAAGGTTAAATGCTTAAATAAACTGAGATGTAAATACACACAGTGTCATATGTTATAAAAGATATGACACTCTTTTACATTAAAAAAAAAACTTTGTTAAAAGTTATTTACTATCCAATAGGGTAACTGGAATCACTGGTATCACTACTCCAGTGACCAGAAGGAAGTCTAGCTACTATAGACGTCAGTATTTACTTCATGTTGTCGTTCCCTAGTTCTAAATTTAGCCATCATAAGTTCACTAGCAAAACTGATCTTAGATTATCTGATTAGAGCAAAGAGTAAATGTAGAGGGCTTAATGATAGATCCCGGGCATTCTGACGTACCTGGAGTATTAGTAGGTATGGAATATCAATGAGGTTAATTAATTCTCCTCGTTAAACCGTAAACAGGCTTGGTGTGAAAATGAGAGTCTGGGGTTCATTCTTCATGTCAGGTTATCCACGAGCGCAGTGCAAATGAGCCTCACCACAAATCAAATTTTAATTTTCTCAACCCGGCAATATGTGTGATAATGGCCTGAGCGGGTTGGATCATCACTCTTGTACATCTCATATTTAAACTTTAAAACAAATGTGTACGGCGTTTCATCAGGCGCTCATATTTTTAAACAGCGCTAAGTTAAAACAGCAGCATGGCAGCAGCAGCATAGGTGAGATCAAGGGCCTATTATGAAAAAGTTTAATTAGATTTTATTTGTATACTTCCTGCAAAAAGACAGAAAAATTTCGTACATATCCCCAATTAGCATTCATTAGCAGGAACGCGCATTGGGTGCATATGGTGCTCGAGCGTGCTTTAATCTCATAATGGTGAATTCAGATGAATGGCCTAGACAACACAAAGTGCTCTCAGTATTACAAATAACAACAGCGATTTCTAAACGCCAGTTAATGCTGCAGACAACCTCAGCTGCTGTTCTGCTTCTCGGCATGGGCCGCGATGCATGCCAAACTAACAGAGAATTCAGATATTAACCCAATGCATCAAGACTTAATTAGCTTAGCTGGACACTGAGAAGAACAGGGACTGCACTGTACTGTTTAAAACTCTTGAGACCCCTTATGTAGTCCTTATGTAAGGACATGACATTTTCTCCTAGCTACAATGTCTATAAATCATTGTAAAATCCTCATACTGTGAGACCGTTGAAAAGAGATAATTCTTTTCAAATTTCTTCCTGCTTGAAGGAATTGATTAAGAGAAACTGCAATATACGCAAATCCGGGTTTCAGAAGGATATGACACAAAACATAGTTAGTTAGTTAGTTTAAATAAAATAAAATAAAACAAATTTCAGTCAATAATTAATTCAGTCGTGTCCAACTCTTGGTGACCTCACGGACCATAGCACGAAAGGCTTTCCTAGATGCTGTCCATGGGGTTTTCTTGGCAAGGATACTGGAGTGGGTTGGCATTTCCGTCTCCAGAGGACCATCTACGGGCAATTTGGAAACACCAATTATAACCCTAATCTGCATGTCTTTGGACTGTGGGAGGAAACCAGAGAATCTGGAGGAAACCCACCAAGCATGGTGAGAGCATGCAAACTTCATGCACACAGACCTGAAGAGGGAATCAAACCCAGGACCTGGAGATGCAAGGCGGCAGTGCTAATCACAAAGCCCCACAGTCGCCATATATATATTACTTAAATTGGGTTAGGAACTGTACATCGCATTACTAAAACCTGGAAGGATAGTGGTTTAAAAAAAAATAGCCATGAGTAAATGGGATTCGAGATCAGTTGAACAGTTCGTGAAGTTGCATGGTAAAAAAAAAAATCACAGTAGAACTCACATCTATATTTAATAATGAAAATAATAGGATTTCCACATACAAAATGTCATGTGAACTGACAAGATTTGGACTAAACAGCTGTGCGACCATTAGAAAACAACATATTCTTGTCAGCCAGTTCTAATTGCTATTTCACTATTAGAACGGCATGATTTGATAAAAAAAAATTCACTGAGATTTTTCCACACATATGGCGACTGCGATTTAAACAGCGATATTTAATTACTACTAAGTTTATCATTTTGCATTCAAAAGAATTTATCTACTGTAGGTTAACAGCAAATAATGGGACAAATGATCTCATTAACAGGATGTTTGCCAATATTTATTTTTCACTCAAAATTATTTTAAAGCATGAACAAACAAACTATTGACAAACTCTACAGAAAGTCTCAACTATGTCTAGTATATAAGTTCTGTTCCGGGAGCACGTTCGTAAGTTGGATTTGTTCTTAAGTCCGATAAAGTGAGTCTTATACACCTTCGACAGGAATATAAAATGTAAAGCATACTGTACCAATCCACTTTAAATAGAACTCTGTCTCCTTTCTCCACACTGCCATCATGTGGCAAAAACCATAACTGTGCCTAAGGCAATAAATCTCACAGTGAAATGTGAAATGTAACAGTGTGGTCTCTGCGTCTTTAATTCGCGAGGGGAATCCTGTCTCAGAGCTGTTTTCCGCTGTGTTGGACTGTGAACTCTGTTTTATTGAGGATTGTATGTGTGTATAATATTGGAGGTGCACTGCAGTGTCTATTTTTTTAAACAATACACGTGAACTACTTCCGTGATTTATTTGCATCTCTAAATGTTCATAGAACCGTGGCCCGTTCGTATCTGCGGAAAATCATAACTCGAATGTTCATAAGTTGGGAACTACGTGTATTAACCTTTTACTATTAAATAACTGCACAGGTGCATATTACAAATGGAAGCTGTGAAATAAATATTTAAATATAGCTAGGTAACCTATAATACATTCTTATACAACAATAACCAACATATTATTATAGACAAGCTGGCTGGTTGTATAGATATCTAATGTAGATTTTATTACAGATACTTGACAATGTCCAAACAAGTTAATACACAAGGATGAGGATGTATGAATGGACAGAGCAGGGTGAGCAGGAAAACTTCCTTTTTTTCTTTCTTTAACTATAATAAAAACTATTCTTAAAATATTGTGGAGAATACCAAGACAACCCAGAAGTGGGAAATATACCAAAATATGCAACATAAAATGCACAGATAAAAGTAAACATGAACAGAGGAGGACAAGTACAAATCACAGAGCTTCACATCGAAGGATTAGTCATCAAATTTCAGTGTTTAGTTCAAAGAATTGGAACTGATTACGAAGGAGAAAATGGCAAATATTTCTGAACACATTGTCACGCAAAGGAAACTGTATATCACGCCGCTATAACTTCGACAGTGATTACCGAACAAATCATACACTTCATTAATTAATACCATGACAATTTCTGTGACTGCATTCCATGGAGACGGAGAAATCAGAAACGCTCAACGGGGCAGGAAATAAAATCCCTAATCACCTTGGCGCCCTCCCTGTAGGACTGCAGCACCTCGGGCTAATTATACACAGTTTATGCACAATCCATTTGCCCCGGCTCCGTGAGTAGGCGTGTTAAGCGAAACATAAACAGTAAACACACCAGTGACTCTGACATCTCTGGCATCGACTCAGAAAAAAGCATCTCATTTTGGAGCGAGCCAAGAAATGGAAAAACAAATTTTCACGGAAGGTCAGCTGTGGTCAGTGTTCTTTGCATCAGCTAGAGGAATCTTTTTCTTTTCTCATTTACCAACATGAATTGAGATGTTATTAACAGGTTGCACCTGTGGACTCATCGCCTGAACTACGTGTACACTTGAGATTTTAACGCATCACCCTGATACCCACGGAATGTTCAGCTAAAGCAGAACAGCACTTTGCATTCCTGCGGCTTGTTGGAAAGAAGGACCCTTTGGCGCTAAGTGTGTGATTATTTCGGTGCTGTTAAATTATTCACGAGACAGCCAAGAGCAGGCATAGGGATGTAATTAAGGTTGCGATTCAGTCAATCGCTAGCCTGATAGAATGACTGCACTTCATTTAAAGCAGGATTAATAGGACCTATAGGCTTGAGGTGAGAGCAGTTCGGCCCAAAGCGCATAGGGCCAGTGTATTACTACATAAGGGACTGAGTAGCCACACTGAAGCAATTAGCAGCTTTACATTAAGGCCATACATGATGACTCTAATTTACGAGCAGCAAGAAACGATTTAGGCAAGAAAAAACTCCATCACCAGGAGAGCAAACAACATCAATGCTCTATACTTAGACAAACAGTAAAGTCAAGTTCGATTCCCGGTGATCCTGTAACCTCTCGCACCCGGAGGTCTAGAGAGAGCTGATTGGCCGAGCTCTCTCAAAGAGGAGGGATGAGAGGTACTTAGTGCTCCCACATTAATCACGGCTCTACAACAAATCAGAGACATCGGTGAGCTCACGCAAGCGGAATGAGCCAAACCACGTGACGGCAGCCGACCGATCTTTTCAAACTGATCGCTCACGCACCGTTGAGGGCGGCATAACACACTCGGAGAACAGCACTATCCGCTCCTTCCTCTTGCGTGAGCTCACAGAGCCGTGATTAGTACCTCTCATCCCTCCCCTCTGAGAGAGCTCGGCCAATTAGCTCTCTCTAGACCTCCGGCTGCGAGGGGTTACAGCATCACCTGGGAATCGAACCAGATCTCCGCATGATAGGGCGAGCTCTTTACCACTGCGCCACTCGGAGGCCCTAAATGAGGATTCTATGGTATAGTATGAAAGAGGGAACCCTCAGTCTAATTTCAGACATATCCACCCAAAAACAAAAAAAAAAACAACTTCTCTAGCGGCGCGGTTTTATAGCAAAACCGGTATAACGAATGAGTGAATGAATGAGTGTAATTAATCATTTGTTTTAACCAAATAACTAAAGAAATGAGCTGGGAGTTTAGAGGATTGGACAGGTTAGATGCTACTATTTTGAAAACGCTACTTTTTTAAAATTACCTCGGTCTTTCCTCTGCAAAGTGCGTTTCCAACCTTCCAACACCAAAAGCCTGTTCAGAAGGAAGCACAAACCAGCCAGAAGCTCATGCAGTGAAAAGATGGAAAAATTTAGAAAGTGATGGAAAGAAGTGGAAACTCTGACAGCTGGCTCTGAGATGGGAGTTATGAGACACAATGGTAGATATTGTCCACCCGTCTATCCACTGGTTCCTCAACACAATAGCATGCTTTCATGCACGTAAGCTCTATCATTTGTCGAAATAACTGCTTTATTTCCAGTTATTGGTGATTATTAATAGATAAGACATGACCCACGCCTCCATTATGACACCTACAGTTGCTGACGGAATGAGATCCTGGGGAGATATGACTCATCATACAGTACTATAGAGTTCTCTGCTCTGGCTATGCCATGACTACAGGCTTAAATTTGACCTTTTCCTCCGGATTAACTCGAAACTGAACTGACTTTTCTCACATGAAAACCAGTGACAGCTGGTGAGAACCTGACATGCCGCCGATACAGAGTCGGCTGAGACGAACACCATTATGTGAAAAGTGACAGGTCTGAATAAGGAGGCGAGAGTGAGGAAGAGAGAAAAGGGAGATGACAGCCAGCTATGAGTAAGGTATGATAGGCAGATGTCCCCATTCATTACAGACAGCGCTGTCACCTAGAAGTTATCAGTCAGAGATGGGCGGGCCAAGCCTCTCT
Source organism: Platyallabes tihoni (assembly GCA_030068045.1). Lineage (NCBI taxonomy): Eukaryota > Metazoa > Chordata > Actinopteri > Siluriformes > Clariidae > Platyallabes > Platyallabes tihoni. Next base: position 13,002,358 of record JAQQZS010000012.1, read on the forward strand.
GTGTGCCAGAACTCCTTATTTTTCATCAAATTCATGAGGAAGATCTGCCTACCCTCAGTGCAAATAAAGCCACCACTTTAACATCATTAATGATCTGTTTCACGGCACAAAAATAGCTGACAGGTTGAATGGTAATATATCCGTCCAACACAACAGGAGTCAAAGGCTTTAACCACAGGTGTGTTTTTTTTCAAGTGCACTGTAAAACTTATCGAGCTTGAGGAAATATTTTATGGAAATAGAGCGCCATGGCTCATTTGATATACAAATGCATTGGCATACAAACACTATCAAGCAATGAGTCAGATATACTGCTTCCTTAAACCACCCAGCAAATATCATTTATGAGGATCCTGTGTTGTGTGCTTCCTTTGTTGTGTTATAAATATTATTATACTATTATATAGTTACTTACAGTTGTATACAGTAATAATTAGGCCTTAGATCAAAAGTGTATGTGCTTCTTAATTGCAGAATTGTAGCTGAGTCAGCAAGTTCATCTCATGTCTCAGTCATTCCTCTGGTTATTATTAATTAATTACTAATCATTTATTTCCCTCAAAAAGAAGAAGGATCACTCAATAGCATCTTATAAAGATACAGTACAAGGCAGTGGAAAAGTCTTGAGCCCGCCCTGGTTTTTTTTTTCATATTTTGCTTCCAAACATAAAGACTTTCTTTTTTCTTTACTTTTCATTTTAACATATAGACTTTTTGAAAGATTTTTTTGTCTCTAATTTTAAGTCTAGTCCCTATACCTGATCAGTTTCAGAGGAATGGATGTTGTGTTTGTTAAGCCACACAGTGACCTATGAATCATTCAAGCGAAAAACACATCTAACTTAAGGCATGAGGACTTTTACACAGTACTATATATCTCACATCTTATATAAGAACCAAATCGAATCAACTCCCAAATCGTGTCTAGGCAGAGTAGGGTGACTTATGCAGTAATTAAGTATCCTCAGCAGCTCGTAGAAGAACAGAGGAATAATTTTTAATATGCCTTCATGAATTCAATTAATCAATATTCATCTTCTGTAATCTCATTACCTCTTCATGCACTCAAGACAAAATATAGTAACTCATGAATGTTAAGACTCGAGTCAGATTTACATCGGGTTCGGGGCATTAGTACAAGGGGTGGGTCATATGGCAGAAATATCACATCACAATTACAAAAGACTGTTATACAGTACACACGGCATCTCAGTGTATTGACAAAGTGCCAATAAGACAACAGTGCAGCATTTAAACAAATTCTCAAATCACTATGCAGCAATATACTATTATATTTAATCAGGTTTTAAAATATGAAGAATATCAGAACACACTGTTAATTGTTCAGTAATACAATTTTTAATAGTCACATTTAATGATGTTGAATGCCCACAAATACAAATGCTGATCCTCACACCTTTGGCGAAACACCTTCTTGATCTAGTATTGTATAGTATGCTAATGTAAGTAAGGATTACAGTATATCGCCAGATTATCCAGTCCTATTGTGTAATACGGTCCTTAGTGGTAAGCCCTGTCTCCTAGCACCTTCAGGGTACGAGTTCAATTCCTGTGTGTATGTTCCCTGTGTTCGGTTGGTTTCCTCCTGGTACTCTGGTTTCCTCCCACAGTCCAAAGACATGCAGATTAGGCTAAACAGCATTCCCAAAATCGCCCATAGTGTGTGAAGGCGCATTTGAATGTTGCCCGGAGATCCCACCACTGCTGTGAAATAGAAATAAATACATTGGTCATCACCATTGGCCTCCTCGGTCCCTAGTTGGACTACAGAGGTTCCTAGATGGATGGATGGATTGTATAATACTGGTACAGTACTACTACTAATTATAGTTTGTGCACAAATTAACATGGAATTTAATTGAATGGTGTCTGAAATCAAATTTCGTTTGATCAATATTTCCATCTTTTTCAGACTTTTAGTATATAAATAAATAAAAGAAACACCACTCTAACTTCAATTGCTATAATCTGCTCACAAAGCAGTGCTACCTGGGAGCTTTGATTGTAGCTCTGCTCTCTGATTTATTAGCTTTGTAATAGGCTTAGTGCTACTCTGCACTGCTGAATGACTAATCTGATGAACTAACTTTTCTTGCCAAACAGTGCAAGGTAAACCCCCACGTGTCCTCTAAAACCCCAGCAGAGTGAAGTTCAATGATGGGATCTTGATTTCTGAGCAATCAGGCACACATACTGTATGTAGAAACCGCCTTGAGTAGTTTTCACATTAGGCAAGATTGCTTTGTGACCTGCCATTCCTAAGTATGGCATTCCTAAGTATTTACTTACTGGCCAAAAGCCTTCACATCACTGATGTTGTAATATATCCATGTACTCTGATACAGTGGATGGCGCTATGCACTCAGTTGCTTTGGGATCCACCAATAAACACAAAGAAGATCAAGAGTACAGACAAAGCTTTCTCTTTCAAATTTGATTTGAACTGTAACATCCTGCAACAACAACTGACCACCTTTTCAAGTGGATACGAGCCTGGTGCACTGAGTGCTCAAACTGGGTAGATGTTCCAGATTGTTGGGGTCAAGTGTGGAAACTCCTTTAAATGGAGACAAGGAAAGAAGAAACATTCAACATCACTGCATTGTATTTGTATGAATAAAATTTTTTTTTGTGTTTGTGCGTCTGTGTTGTAGAGAGAGAGAGAGAGAGAGAGAGAGAGAGAGAGAGACAGCATGAAATAATCCCTGCTTTATCTTGGAATTCATCTTTTGTATATTGTTTCCATCAATTGAAAGGCTCCAATCCCTCAAGAAGCCCCTCATTTTCAGTTCCCTTGCTCTCTGTCCTTTTTCATTCTCGAGCCAAAACCATGCTTTTCATGTTTCCCCGCCTCTATCTATATACAGTGTGCACTTTTGCTTATGTGTGTGTATGTGTGTGTGCATGTGTGAAAATAAGGTTTTTGAGTGCTATACAAAATAAAAATGTAGCAGCATAATCTTTGTGCTCTATGTATACACATATACACCACCCTCTTCCCATGCCGACTTTTAATTGAATTCAATGCATGTGCAATACGGCACGATGTGCACTCAATCTACAAATAGATCCTCACAATAACGGCCCATTTAGCCTTTGTGCTATCCATCTGACCATTTGGGTTGTGCAATTACTCTTCCATTCACTTCGCTTTCGCCTTACAGTGAAGCCCTGCTCTCTCACCCTCTCGAACTCAACCTTGCTCTCTTTCTCTCTTTGTTAAACGGATCTGCACCAAAACATTGTAAATGGGTTGTATTAGCATCACTGTGAGCTGGAGCTGAAACGCGCCATTATAATCGCAGGCAGCTGTGGACGAGGACGATTATGGGATGAAGGGTTGCCAGCTGCAGCCATGGCTCAGAGATCGCACCGAATTGTGACACTTTTCAGGTCGCTCTCTGAAAGCGTGCGCTGGTGCATGTGTCTGCACAACAAATCGATGCCTAACACACCTGAAAGACAGCAAAGGGCGAATGAAAACGTCTCAGTTTGTTAGCATCTCTGGCATTCACAAGGCGAACTGTGAGCATGTCTCAGAAGCATGTCCCTAAGCTCTTTGCAGATTTCCGATTTCCGCAAATACATATTGCTGAGTACTTCTAAAATAAATAGAAAGTGCAATTAAAACATTTATTAAAACACCTTCACAAAGCACCTCTGTAGAGGGACCGGGATGTTATTTCCTGAGGGGCCGACATGATGACTTGACTCTGTGAAATACAGTGTGCAGCTCTTGCAGGTGTTAAAGCATAACTCTCGTGTACAGTGAACATGATTAGAGGTAGTTTTTTTTTTTTTTTTACTTTACTATTGTGAGCCAAAAGCAGTAAAAAGACTAGGCTGTGGAGAATCTGCTTTAGTCATGCGTAACAATTCAGAAGGCAAGCAAATGACATGTAATGCAGTGTTATCTGTGTCTCTTCCTGCTGCTTGTGGTCAGAGATGGATGGCACTGCGAGGGCGTTGCAGTGAGTTGCATTACAAATGCATCCCACAGCTTTACTCTCTCCGGGCTGAACAGGGAGCGAGAGAGAGAGAGAGAGAGAGAGAGAGAGAGAGAGAGAGAGAGAGAGAGAGAGAGAAGCATAATCTCATGACCACACCAGGAAACCAGCTGCTACTATAGAGATCTGTCTGTCTGTTCTTTGTGCACACACCTGGCAGTGATCAGTCACCTCATGTCACCTCCACACACCCAATTCCCTTTTCTGTATTGTAAGTCATTCCTAGTGTATAAAACCCTCCACACTGCATTTGCATTGCATGTAGAAGTGTCCCCTTTTTTGGAAATCTGATAAAATTCAGTCTGGATGCAAAGACTGGTTAATAACATGTTTTTTTTATCAATCCATCTTAGAGAACAATATGTGAGTGCCAAAGTATATATTCAGAAAATCAAATAGTTAATCCAATATTCAGACCCACGTATGGGGCGAAACATTGGACAAGCTAAAACAACATGAGGTAGTTCACATTGGGGGGAAAAAATCAGAAAGACTAGGATAAAAAACAAATAGAAAAAAATAAAAATGGTGGCTCAGAGAAAAACTAGGCCAGGTCAGGACAAAACAATACAATGAGCATGACAAGACAAGACAAGAAAATACAAGACAAGACAAGAAAATACAAGACAATACAAGAAAATACAAGACAAGACAAGGCTATAGTCAACACAAAACAACACAATACTATGGCTTATACAATTAAACACAAGGTGATGGCCAATACAAGACTAGAGTCAAGAATGAAAAGCGTTCAACCAATATAATATAAGACAAGGCAGAACAGCATCCCATACAAACCCATACAAGATTATGCCCAAGACAAGACAAAACAATATTATGTCCAAGACAAAACAATACTATTTGCAAGGAAAGAAAAAACTACGGCCAAGACAAGACTAAGGCCAAGACAAAAGAGGACTATGGCCAAGAAGAAACGTGTCTATGGCCAAGACAAGACAAAACAAAACTACGGCCAAGAAAATAAAATACTATGTCCAAGTCATGACAAGACTCTGGGCAGACAATACAAAACAGAAAGATGGCCAAGACAAAACAAGACTATATCCAATATCATACAACACAACTATGGTTGAGTTTTTTACGATACTGGTGCCAAATCAGTATTTTTAAAACAGTACTGGTGCCTAAATGGTGCCTGAACCAATACTTAAAAAAGAGCCACTAACTAAAAATGATGTACATTAAAGAGCTGCTTTATATTGAGAAAAAACTTTACACCACAGTTAAATTATTTTTTCACATATCCCAGTTAGGAAGCTTTGGACAGAGGTCAGAGTCAGCCAGAGGACGTTACTTTTAAAAGTAACTAATTACATTACAAAATTACTGTCTTTAAAAAGTAATCAGTTACATTACAGCGTTACTTTCTGATAAAAGTAACTAGTTCGAGTACTTTTCCACTGCAGAAAATGAAAACTCCTTTGTGATTCCTCATGTATGTTGTTTTAGTCAAGACCTTCATAATTATTCTACCATCATCACTCAGCGAAGTTTGGCCCACAATCTGTTAACTACTAATATCTCACCTTCGCGGTTTCGCGCAGTGGCCGTAAATACGGTTCATCATGATTTACCGCGAGTTTTGGTGCTGTGATTAGGTTTCCATCTTTCTGCGTGTCGGTTCTGGCTCACGGATTACATAAATTGTCTGAATAACGGATTACATTTTTGAAAAAGTAACTAAACAACTAAGTACTTAAATGGCAGACCTAATGTGTTAGATTACTCTTTACATCAAAAAGTAATCCAAGTACTCTAACGCGTTACACCCAACACTGGTGATATTAATGTTATGGCTAATCAGTGTAAACATACATCCGCCTGTGTGTGTGCGTGTGTGTGTGTGTGTATGTATAAACCAAAAATATGAACTATTCTGCTATGCAACCCCCATACATAACCATAACACTTTGTAGAGCAGGTATATACAGAAATGTTTAAAGAAGCAAATGCTGGAAGTTTTGAAAAGGGACACATGGATCAAAATTTTAAAACAACAGTATCGCCTGGTGAGCTACAACAACTGAAATTCAAGCACAACAAAAAAAGCATTTAGGTTTTGCAATGCAGCTTCCACTTTCTGATTATGGATACAACTTTGCCCAATGGGACACTCATTGTAGGTCCAGGTTCGATTCCCAGCCAGTGCCCAAACCCCAGGCACTGGATGCAGTACCCAGTTCCAAGCCCGGATAAAATTGGAGGGTTGTGTCAAGTTTGTATGTGCGATGTGGTGACCCCTTGATGGGAGTAGCCGAAAGAACAACAACAACACTCTCCACACCTATCTGTCAACTTAAATAATTTGGCATATGCTCTTATCCAGATCGATCGATTTATCTATCTATCTATCTATCTATCTATCTATCTATCTGAATAACTTATTAACATGTTGCACAAACAGAACATTCCTGAACAATGTTTGCAGTGTGGCAGGGCACAAATCAATGTTATTCACTGCACCTGTCAGGGGTTGTATATACACTGCCTGGCCAAAAAAATAATATTACATTTCACCTTTAGCTTTGATTACAGGACACAATGTGGTGGCCAGATCATGTATGAAAATGATTTGTCTTGCTCCTAGAACCACTCTTTCACAATTTGAGACATGGAATATATGCCTGTGCTATCAAGCAAGAAAAACTCCACAGACATTATACTGTATCCTGGTCATTCAATACATTCAGGTAATCAGCTGACATTTTATTTCCACATAAACGTTACTGGGCCTAGACTTGACCAACTGATCATAATACTACCTCGTACTACCTAGAGGCTTGTACAGTAGCCACTATAACATTAACTATCTCATTAGCAATAGGAATAGAAGGATTATATACGGGCAATTCCATGCAGAGGTTACCTTACTATGGGAAGAAAGAATATGCATAACTCATAGGGTTCTTACCATACCATACATAAAACACTAGGCAAGGATAAATATGCAGTATATAGGGTGTTTGTATTAGATAAAATTTGGAGAAGATAAAAACATAAATATATAAACAAAAAATATATATCATCATTGGTTATATCTATACCGTATATTCATAATGTGGTGGTATAGGATGTACGCACACATACATATAAATAAAGCAAAATCTGGTCATGAAAAGTATTAGAATTGTGCGTATCAGGGTGGTTCTTTATTTTGTAGCGCCTGTAAAGGTGTGTGGTGCACTGCCCCACAGAGATCAGAGCTCACATACTGAGTCAAAGTTCACCCTGCCTCCCTGCTTGCAGCCCAGCTGCCATACTAAAATAACAGTTGATATTTGCGGTGGAAATGTCAAACCCAGTTGTTTCTTCCAGCTGAGATGAGCCCCAACTGGGTCTCATGTGCACGCGAAAACACACGCACACACACACATACAAACACAAACACAAATATGCATACACACTACCTCATGAAAAAAAAGGGAACTGCTGAGGGGCATTATGTAATGGCTGTCTGGGCATGTTGCAATGTTCTGCAACTTTCAACGGGGTCCTTCCCAATACAAATGTAGCCTGCCATGTTGATTATATAGCTGTAAAATGGTGGGCGCACTTATTGTTCAGGAAATGAGGTCGCAACTATTTATTGTCCTGGGTGGGTGCAATAAATCTTTCTCTATCAGTTCATGCAACATGGAATTCAGTCTATAAAAGCAAAGGTATGTTGAAATTTACTATGTAGAAATTATAACAGTTGAAAAAATTTCTTTAAAGATTATTTTTATTGAAGTAGTATATTTTATTTTACAGTTTCATCTCCTCACACACTTCACAAGTAAATCTTTCACACCTGAGTGGTTGGGTTTACTAAGCAGTTTAATCATCATCATCATCATCATAGTCTATCTTTAATAAAAAAATATATATATATAAAAATAAAAAAGCAATATTTAGTGCATATGTTGATATTCATGTGTACAGGTAAATTTGTATAATTTGTACAATATTCTAATATCAGGGTGGATCCTGCAATCTGACTGCTCACTCTAGAAAACCTTATTAGGTCTCTGATCAGTGCTACACTGTTACAAATACACAGCTACCTGGTCTTGTTTTTGTCTTCTGTAGTCTCAGATTAACATTTAAAATGTAAAACACAGTCATGTCTGGGATTATTGGCACCCTTCAAATTACTGAAAATTACTCAAAATGAATATGAAAAAAAAAACAGATATGCAGCAAGTGATAATTTTGGCCAAAATATATGAATAAGCATTATTCTTTTATTGTCAAACAATATAATAAGATTTAAAACAAGATTTTTGGACCAATTCGCCATGTAGAGCATTTTCAAATCATTGCGTATTTTTTTCTCTCCCTCTTGTATTATTATATAAGTTTCCTAGACAATAAAGCGTTTTCTAACAACATTTTTCTACAAAGATGCAACTTATTTTGGTATAATTTAAATTATGTTTCAAGGATTCCAATAATTTTGCCATAAAGTCCAGCTCTAAAAAAACTAAACAAAAAAAAAAAAACATTTCTGCAGGAATTCTTTTAATTAAAATTTTAAATAAGGTATTCTACAATTCTACAAATTCCACAAACATTGGAGTTGGAATCATTACATTTATTATGTTGCTTATATTAATATTTCTTTATTATTTTTATGAACAATGGTGTAAAATGTTACAGTAAATCACAGTAATAACCTTAATACGTAGTTTTTCAATTCAATTTTCAATTCAATTTTAATTGTGTAGCACTTTTAACAATGGTCATTGTCGCAAACCAGCTTTACAGAATCAAAAGAAAGTTAAGGTAATGTGTATGAAATGTGAGAGAATGTGTATGAATCAAAATGATTAGACTGTCCCTGATGAGCAAGCCGAGGGTGACGGTGGGAAAGAAAAACTTCCTGAGATGGCAATAGTCACAACAAGTCCTCAGAGAGCAGCACTCTGCATCAGCTGCGGCCAGAACCAACTTTGTGGTAAAGTGGAATCGTCCCCAGTCAGCACAAGCATCCCAGATGGACCACGAGTTAAGTACATAATACAATTGTCAAAAATATAACAATTTAATAATTAAATTATATTCACAGGTTTATTGTGGTGACACATACTGTAGCTAAGTGGTTAGCACTGTTGCCTTGGATCCGGGTTTGTTTCCTGGTTCGGGTCTGTATGCATGGTGTTTGCATGTTCACACTGTGCTTGGTGGGTTTCCTCTGAGTGTTTCCACCCACAGTCAAAAGACTTGTAGATTAGGCTAATTGCCATTCCCAAATTGCCCATAGTTTTTGTGTGGCCTGCAATGGATTAGCACCCTCTTCAGCGTGTATCCTACCTCGTGCCCTAAATATCTAAATATATATGCTGGAGTCTATCCCAGGAGATTTAGGGCAAAGCTATATATATATATATATATATATATATACACATTCAAACACACATTAAAATCTCTATTAAAAGGAAGTTTCCAAGTTTCCACACTTGGGAATCATTGTAATTAGTGTCTGTGCATAAATTGTCAATGAGTTTCTTAGCTCATAAGGTGACAGTGGCTGGATACTGCACCACAGGGAAGACAAATTAACTGCCAATGGACCTGCGTAATAAGGTAGTTGAACTTTATGAAGCAGGAAAAGGATATAAAAAGATATCTCACCAATTGAAAATGCCACTCAGTACTGTTCAAACACTGATAAAGAGGTGGAAAATAAGAGGTTCAGTTGATACTGAGCCATGAACAGGCAGAGCTAAAAAGATTTCACCCACTACTGCCAGAAGAATTGTAGTGGTGGTGTTTCAAGGAGCACAATAAGAAGGTACTTATACACAAATGACCTGCATGGTTGAGTTGTTATGAGAAAGCCGTTACTGAGCCCATGCATCAAAAGGCCCGCTTGCAGTACTTCAGACAGCACCTAGACGAGCCTCACAGCTTCATTTGGAGTGATGAGACCAACATTTAACTTTATACTCACAACCATAAAGTAAATGCTATGTTTATTATGGAAGTACACCATCCCCACTGTAAAGCATGGTGGTGGCTCTCTAATGTTTTAGAGCTGTGTGAGCTCCAGTGGAACAGGGACATTAGGCAAAATTGATGGCAAGATGAATGCAGCATGTTGTCTGAAAATACTGGCACGTGTGGCAATCGCACTAGGGCAGGATAAAGTTTATCAAAATTGAACTTCCAATTACGCCACCCTGGATACGGACCAGGGACCCACATTGAATAAATTGCATCTAAAGGCCCACAGGTCCGTTCACAACATAAGGCGAGAGTTATCCAAAAATGTATAAAATTTTATTACAAATAAAATTCACAAAAATAATCACACAACAAAAAAAGAAAACAAAAAGACAATTGATAAACACACGAGGACCAGTGATTCACTTAACATACACTGATGGTTAACCTGGGCACCCAGGACTTCAGCTACAGGAACCGGGGCCAGCAGCAGGGCCTAAAAACACAGCCAGCCTACACAGCACCACAACCTGGTATTATACTAGTGGCTCACACACACACACACACACACACACA
>JAQQZS010000012.1:13015672-13026113 GCA_030068045.1 Platyallabes tihoni
TATACAGGATGTGTATATATATATATATATATACAGGATATACATACTTGTATATTATGTATATGTATATAATTAGTTTGTTCATTCATTATGTGTGTGTAAGGTTTGTGGAGCAGATATTCTGCATATTCATTTCACGTATTTCCTTTCAAACAGTAAAAAAAATTAAATTATTTTAATATGTCTCCTTGACTAAGAACCATGGCTTGGTAAAAATGTGTTATTAGTTTTTGATTAATGAGGAAATGAAAACAGTCATTGAACTCTTAATTTCTTTAACTCGCCTGAATGCAGTCACCTCTGGCTAGCTGAACTATGTATCATCCGACACTTTTTTTCCTCTAGTACATGTATTACTCAGGGGTATGTTGTCGTTGTTACTGTGATAATACTATTTGGATGAAATATATAGTGTCACGACAAAAATACCAACTTCAGGCCGTGCATATTTTCATATTTTATAATCAGTATTGGCCCATCCTTCAAGATGAACCGAATCTCCTTCCCTCAGAAGATTACATCAGCAGCACTGATGGAAGCAATATACAGCACAGACGGTGTCTGGTATTTTAGTAACTGCATTTGGATACTAAAAAAGCATGACCATGTAACTTCTGCATTTGATACAAGCTAATGAGTAATAAGGCATGTAATCACTAGATAACCTAGACCTTCTGGCTTCTGGACAGATAATAATCTGCAGGAAAGTCTGAAACATGAAACTTTGAAGCAACATGTACAATGCCATTAAAAAATGTCTTCTTTTTTTTTGCACTTCTATCCCAATTAAATGATTAAGATCATCAAACAAATTTGAATAGTACACAAAGATAACCCGAATAAATACCATATGCAGTTTTTAAATGATGATTTAATTTATTAAGGGCAAAAGAGATCCAAACCTGCCTGGCCCTATGTGAATGATGATAAGAAACAAAGCAAATTGACATGTATCAGTTCGAAAAGGGTTAGAAAGTCATTTCCAAGACTTTGGTACTCCAGTGAACCAGGGTGAGAGCCATGATCCACAAATGAAGAAAACTTGGAACAGTGGTGAACGTTCCCAGGAGTGGCTGGCCTAACGAAATTACTTCAAGAGCACAAGGATGACTCATCCATGAGCTCATAAAAGAACCCAGAACAACATCTAAAGAACAGCAGGCCTCACTTGCCTCAGTCGGTGGTTGGTGTACGTGATTTAATAATAAGAAAGGGAGTGAGCAAAAATGGCATCGAATGGGGTGTTCCAAGGCGAAAGCCACTGCTGACCAAAGGCTCCTCTCACATTTGTTAAAAAACATTCTGATTAAAACTTTCAGGCAAATATTCTGTGGACTGATGAGATAAAAGTTGGTAAGAAGGTAAGAAGATGTAAATCTTGTTACATCAGACATAAGACTAACACAGTGTTTAATAAAAAGAGCATCATACCAACAGTTAAACATGGTGGTGGTTCTGCTTTTCAGCTTCAGGACCTGGATTACTTGCCATAATTGATGAAAACATGAATTCTGCGCTGTACCAGGAAATCCTTGGTAGGAGAATGTTCGGCCATCAATTTGTGACCTCAAGCTCAATCTCACTTGGGTTATGCAGCAAGACAATGACCCAAAACACACCAGCAAGTCCACCTTTAAATGGCACAAAAAAAAAAAAAACTAAGGACTTTGGAGTGGCGTAGTGAAAGGTTAGACTTAAATCCGATTTAGATGCTGTGGCATGACCTTTAACCGGCCATTCATGTTTGTAAACCTTCCAATATGGGGGCAGTTGATGCTTCACATAGGGCCAGTCAGGATTGGACAGCTTTTTTTCCCTTAATAAATGAAATCATTATTTAAAAACTGCATGAAACAAAACAAAAAAAATACTTTTTTATGTTACTGTACAGTATACTGTCTAGCTTTATTAATACGTAATGTCTTCAGCTGGAAGGTAAAAATATGGAAACTTTTAACCTCACTTTACAGAGCCTACATTACAGTATGTAAGGAAATTTCCCATTTACTTTCAGGTTTAGTTCATTTCTCCTAAATTTGAAACACGCACGCATACAGTACACACAAACACAAATCTTTCCTTGGGATAATTTGAAGGTTTTCTGTGCTTTTATTTATCAGATAATAACTTAAGCATTATATATAAAAAGCATGTGTAATGTACATGCACATCTTTACACCTATATGCTACCCTGACTCCTGAGTATCATTCGTCAGGAATGCCATCCACGATAATACACCAGCACTAATGAAAGCCTCATGCTATGAACATCACACCCTTCTGACAACAGAGTATTACTGCAGGGAGCGAGGAGAGAACTAAGACATCATCATTGGAATCAGCTAGATCTTGTCACAGGCAATGGAAAAGGACTCCGATAAGAGACAGTAATACTATCAACTGAACACACACACACACACACACACACACACACAAACAAGAATGAAATAAAATGCATACAAATCTGAAACTGGGTTACTAATGCATATTGGACTTCTTATATTTGAGTTCGAAATGTATCCACTTATGCTGACAAGATAACAGAATAAGAACATGTACCTAAATGGAGTCACACACGCACACACGCATGATCGATGAGCTAGTGATTCGTGCATCAATAATGACCGACTTGACCACCTCAAGTGTAGAATATCGAGCCTGTTATTTGTCTAATGACAAAATAAATCAAGATGCATCCTCCGGTGAAATCAATTGCTTCTGTATACGACATGACAGAATCTGCCTAATGAAAGATGCGCCCTTCAACTCTGATATCACGAAATGAGCTAATATGGAAAATGAAACAAGAGCCATGGAAGATAAGATGTATTCTCTTACACTGCTAAGTTTCAATTATTCCTACTGTATAAGCCTGGTTTTACAGACACACACACACACACATACACATTTTGTCCTGTCCTATCTTCTTAAAATGATCAACGTAACAACGCACACTTTCTGTCTTTTAGGGTATTTTCTTTCATGAACTTATCCACCACGAGGGCGTGATCATTAATGTTATCTACAGCTTTAAAACGAACACGAAGACACCGTTTAGAAAGTATGAGGATTTTCCAAAGGAACACCATTGAAGATGTTATTTGAAACCATATTGTAAGAGAATCTCTGTTAAATAATAAATAATTCAAAAAGTGTTTTTAAAATTCCCAGGACACTACCAAAATAGCCTAGGAGCATCTATGGTTCTTTAATCTCGATAAAAAATGGAAGCTTTTGCGAATATGTATGAATATGCAAATCGTAGTTCCCCCAACAAAAACACTACGGGCAACACTGGTGAAATAATAATCGCACACGTTTGCATGAACCTCAGCCTGTCTCTGTCTAAGAAGACATCATTTTCTCATAAGAAGCGAATCGTTAGCATATAAGAAAGGTAAATTAAGTTAACTACAGTATTTATGGCACAACTCAATTGTTCTACAGTTCCTGTAAGCACTGAGACACTGAGCTTTATAAAGTGGAATAATCACACTAGTTATTTCGGAACAAGAAGCTGCAACAACCCGACTAACAATCCATTTAACAGACGGCTCAATCCACAGCAATCAACAAACCTATCACCTTTAAACGTGCGAGTTACAGTATAATAGAGACCTGGGTTTCGGATCTGGCCTATACTTGCTGGAGGACAGTATATCTATGCTATATCTCCAAATATAGAAGTCTAGTAATATGAAGAAGAGGCAGATCATTTGTCTCTGGTGTGACAATAAATCTGATCATAAAACTGCATCATTTTGAACTAGATGTTACTGAGGAGGACACAGACAAGACAATTTCACTGGCAGACGAATGTATCTCAGGAAATTACATGTGATGCACAAATGACATTATCAACGCATCATTCAAATATGCTAACGCTAGTATAAACCAACATCACTGGCTTACCTGACCATTTCCATGGCACTCCACACCACTAGAGGCCCAACGAGGCACTGTAAAGACTTGAGCCGTTTGTAACTATTGGGTATTCTGGTGTATTCTAGTTTATCATCTTGAGATTTGTCCACTGTTCGTTTGATCTTTTGCGTTTCACCCTATTCTTTTTTATAGCTATGATTTTTGCTAAATGTAAAATTCAATAAACTCTGCACTTGGACCATACTGTCTTGTCTTTTATCATACATCTAGCTAGGCTTTGTTACTTCATATCTCATCGTATAAACCTGTTCCATTTTTTGTGATGATTTTGTCAATAGTGTCTGACAGTGGCAAGAGTCACAGCATGCACTTCATGCATATACTTTAAATCATACTTTAATACAGGCATAGTCCACACATACTGTACATAGGTGTTTTTTTTAATGGGTTTTCCTCCTTTAATCTCAAAAAAGAAAAAAAAACACAAAAGCACACTGTCAAGAATATTCATTCGTTCATTCATCTTCTATACCGCTTATCCTGTACAGGGTCATGGGGGTCTGGAGCCTACCGCATGAGATTTTCGGGCACAAGATAGGGTTCCAATCCATCACAGGGCACACACACACTACAGGGCAATTAGGGAAACCTAATCTGCATTGGGGGAAAGCCAGAGTACCCAGAGGAAACCCACCAATCACAGAGAACATACAAACACCACGCACACAGACCTAATGCGGGAAATCAAACCCCTGACCCTGAACATACGGGGCTACAGTGCGAACCACTACACCACTGTGTATGGGTTAATTGGTGATATAACCCTATCCGTAAAGCCATGTTTCAGGAGCCTGAAAAACAGTTATCACTGGGTGAGTCTCACTCGAACATCAAACAAAGGAAATACCAGTGCACGCTCTTAAAAACTGAGATTTCCCTGTCAACATTTCACCTCTAAAAACTGGGTTTCTGAATAACTTAGTTCTTGGAGGGAGTTAAAAAACGCAGTTTGCATGGGAATGAAACAAAAAACACGTACAATAAAAAAAAGTTAAAAATATTTCCTATGTTTATGTGGAACTACATTTAAATCTACTGGCTTGTATTGTTTCCTTTTCCTCACTTAATTCTGTTTTTGTTCAGATTCAGGTTGTTGAGATACTGTAAGATAAGCACTGTTATCATTTGTCGGCATGATGTGATGTAAATTGCCTTTCTGCAGCACAAATCTCGAGTCAAAGAAAAAAAATGTATGTTGCTTGTTCAGAAGATCCAGCTCTTTAATGTCATCCCCACAAAAAGAGAGAAATCTGGGAAATGCAGAAATGCACTGTATAGGAAATTACACAGTTAAGTGTTCTCTGAGCATTCGCTTTTGGAGCATTTGTTTAATCGACTGGACAATCATTCATAAGACCATCTGGTGTTTACCCAACTAGCCACTCCAGCTTTCCATATCTGTCTCACAATTCACATTGTCAGAATATTTATTTATGCTGTTTACAAAATATACTGCCTGGGCTGCATCAAGAAAAAAAAACATTAAAATGACTGAAACTGGGTTAAGAAGTGTGTAACATTATTAGAACATTAAATCATCACCTTCACGAAGAAATGTGGTCAGAAAAAAATAATAAATGACTGTAATCACTTACGCCTGGTGAAGATGAGGAATAAAAATTGACAAAAGATATCACAGCTATGTTTATGTGAATGTAAGAGCGTTTTCATGTGCAAAATGTGACGAATTCCTTCTTACCCTGACGCACCCATCACTCTGGAAGAGGGTCAGCGCATAACGTGAAGTTTAAATCATTTTAGTGACTCCGTTCTTTGAATTTCATTCATCAAAATGAACAAATCTTTTTCAAATCATTTATCTTCTGGTCCGAGTCGTTCGTTTTTTTGTCACGTGACTCTCATAGACGCTAGGCAGGAAACAGAACTGAATCTTCTCATGAGTCTCCTAGTCCGAGTCGTTCGTTCTTTTGAATCTATTATACTGCATAGCATCTATGGGAGTCACGTGACAAAAAGAACGAATGATTCGGACTAGAAGATTCAAAGGTAACTACTTTCATTCATTCATTCATCTTCTATACCGCTTTATCCTGTGATCAGGGTCGCGGGGGTAACTACTTATTTACCTTATTTAATATTATATATTAATTACTTATTTCTGTTTCCTGTACATAACCTACAGAGGGTTTGCGATGCTTTGCGCAAGTGTGCCCAGTAGATAATGAACTAATCACTCTCTGAGACTACTCGTTCTTCTGAGTCAACCGCTAAAGACTCGTTCAAAAAGTAGGAATCGTTCATGAACGACCCATCACTAGAAGCGATGCACCCATCATGCATGATTATGATCTGGGTTTGCTTAAACTGGTCAGGTCTTGACTCTAGAAACATTATGTATCAATAAAATGAAGTCAGCTGCTGACATGAATTTACTGAATGACCAGGGTATCACATCAATGTCTTTTTTTTCCTTCTATGATGGCAAAAGTATATTCCAGAACTCAAACTATAAAAAAACATAAGAGAATCATTTTCACACATAAATTGCGACTTCTTTTTTTTCACGCTTGGCAGTATATATCACAATAAAGTGTTTATCCATTAGCAACAGCAGTCTAATTAACTATCTAGCAAAATAACTAAATAAATATCAAGTACCACAAAAGATCACATACATTCAAGTCACGAGGGTTATCTTTTGGAGTCAAGCAACAAGTTCAAGCTGAACACATTCCAAATCGAAAGTACGACGTTGGCACACGAATGAGCCACTTAAAGTCATGTTTTAATTTCAGTAGATCGTTAAACGGATCCTTTCAGAAGACTTGACCTGTGAAACCCATAAAGAGCAGCATTTCTTGGCATTAGTATTTGTCTCATAGCTGTAAAAACCAAAATGACCTCAGCAGGGCATTTCACTACTTCCTCTCTCAAACTCATTGGTGAAAAAAAAAGGGCAAACACCAGGAAAGGAGCAAAACATGGCTTCAGTATCACTACAGCTTTGTTCTGGTCGTGTGGAGGAGACAGCCAGCAATGACCTATCATTAATTCAGAGGCCTGAAGCACTAGCTCCATTTATAACAATAGAAAAGTAGCTGAGGCCCATTTGTAGTCCCCAGACAGAAAGGCTGGGAGGGAGAGCAAGGGGAATCAATGCTTTTGCAGAGGAGATCAATCACAAGGCTGGCCGGACAGTAAAAATCAATGTGAACTGAGGACCACGGCTTATTTTTCAATAGGAGCCAGTGCATTATGAAGTGCAAACAGACACAGAGCCATGCAGGTGCAGGAGGCCAGCGTCGAGGGAGAGTGTGCTCGTGCAGCCTACTATTTTGGTCTGGCCTCAATGGGCATTATAACATTTTTGAGCTGTGGAGCTAGCAGAAGCATAAATATAAAATGCTGAGTAATAGATGTGATTTATAATGATTACTTTACAGATTAAAATAAGCTGACGCAACAGACAAAAACCTTAAGTGTGCCAATGTATCAACACCTACAGTATACAAGATTTTGAACATGGATACAATTGAGACTGAGACTTTGATATAAATGTATTTACGAATCTGAAACCTCAGATGTGTTACAAGAAATTGGATTACTTTATGTCTGGAAATGTATAGCAGGTTTTTTAGAAAATAATTTCACGTACAGAGCTTTTTTTTTTAATACAGTCTTGGCTGGAGAGTTCACACAAGAGTTCAACTGTAAAGTCCGAGCAAAAGGCCATGAGTTTCCAGAAATGTCCCCATAAACTTGTGCAGCTGGCCTTTATTTCTATCTGGCTTGCATCTACAATGGTCACAGCCTGACATTAAGGATGCTTTCACAATAAGGTCTCAGGCCTGGATCTGATTGCTCTTGACCCCAAAGTCCAGTTTGTTTGAATAATGTGAATGCTGTGTACTGTACCCAGGCACGAATCGAAGAACACAGAAGCACGACTATTTAGAATGTGCCATCATCCACCCCATTGTCTGCTTTGAAATCTGGATATGAGCTCAGCACTTGCCGTACTACATCTCATCCTTTGAACTTTGAACGGCTACAGCAGGTACAGTAGGGACGCGGATGAGAGAATCATTCTTGACATAAATGCATTATAGCAGTCATAGACTAGTTCTATCCTGACACCTTTGAACTCCTCTTCTTCTCTGTGTTTCCTAATAGATCACAAACCTAGTAGTTGGTATGCCGCAACTTCCTGTATCGGAGTGGGTGGATTCCTACTCAGGCACATTACAAAGCAGTTATACTGTAGCTAATGTGGAAACAACACCGTTGCTCTCATATTTTCTTTTTTGCTTTGTCCCTCATACGGTAATAGCCATAAAGGACATGTATACTGTATACTAATCAACCATAACATTAAATCATTAACATTAAACCACCTAGGTTTTGGATTCCCCCTATGCCAACAGGGCGGCTCTGACCCCTTTGCAGGGCCCCTGGGGCTGTGCTGTGGTGTCTGGCACCAGGACACTGGCGGTGGAACCTTTGAATACTGTGGGTTGTACTGTAGGATGAGGCCTCAGTGGATTGAATTCGTTTGTCTGGTGCGTCCCACGGGTACTCAATTGGATAGGGAATTTGGAGGCTGGGTTGGCGGCCTTGGGGTCTTTACCTGCTGGGCCCCTATTGTGCAGCTGGCCTTGGTGCACTGGTGTTCTGATGGCTTTCTTTTCATGGTCAGCAGTGCATTTTTCTGGGGATTTGTGCTGCAGTGGCTTTTCTGTGCGATCAGGCCGGACAGACCGGCCCCCGCATGCATAAGGGAGCCTTGGGTGCCGATGTGATCTTGTCACCAGTTTACTAGTGTATAGTTGGTGTATAGTTGGTGGTCAATAGTATTAAGCTCATCTGATCGGAATTTGAGAATATAAAATTAGCTGCCAAACTAAGAACTTGATGGTCTTGAAAAGTGTGTGTGCCGAGTGCCGAGTACCTCGCGTACTGATTCATGTTAAACAGTGAATGTGGATGTTTCATCTAATTAACTCAATTACTGTAAGGCTTAACATGATAACATGACACATAACTTAAGTAAAAACTTATGCAACCAAAACAATCAGCTAGAGAAATAAAACAAAGAGATTAAAGAGGATGAATCTCCCACAAGAACATGAGTCAGTGCATGGATGCATCAGAGTACAGGGGTAAGTAGTTGAAAAAAAAAAAAACACCCACTAAACTAAGATTTCAGAAATCAGTTATTCAACATGCTACTGTAGGTCTGTCCATGTTGCTAGGTTGGCAAATCCCATGTCAGTTCCATTCTCCTTTGCAGTAAAAGCTTTTTGGAATGATGTACAATGCTTAAGTCTCAATTTGTGATTTGCGATCTGCATAATTTCTTATAGTAGAAAGTCTGTGTAGCAGCATTATGCAGTATATTTCTGCACAGTCTAGCATCATGACAACTGATTCTCACCTTCCTCCAGTATGGCTCCCATATTCTGTTCGCCCTAATTTAATGCACCGTGCTCCCAGGTATTTAGTTAATGCTTGGTGTCTGCATAGGTTCAGTGTGCTCTCATGTTTTCACCTGCTCCTCATTTCCATTTCCATTTTTAACCTTTTTGTTTCGCCATTGTTCTAACCGTCTTTGGTTACATTTTTCTCCACCAGAATTACTGTCAGTATCAATAGCAGGAGTCACAACACACTCAGACAGCTTGAATGCAGGCAAAGCCATTATTATAATTCAATAAGACAGACTGGTGTCAAAAGCTGAATGCACTCTAAACCAGCAACCAGAAGAATATGAGCTGTGTCTTAAATGGTGTACTATGCACTGCAGTAGGGATATAACCAAATATTAATAAATTATGGGTGCGGAATGTGCATGTCTCAAGTGATATACTGTAGATGAGTATTTGGGACTGACTGCTAGAATTTACAAACTGTACTACCGATATCGGCATTTATAACATTAGAGGGTTTTTCTAGTCTGTGCAGGGCCATAGTGGTTGGGTTTAAACACTATTTAATTTAATCTTTTTTATTTCTTCTTTTTTATTTTAAACTGACACATCAAGATTTAATTCCATATATAGATTTGGCAACAGTAAAAGAAAAATGAAGGGCTTAAATAAGAAACAAGGTAAAAAATTTAAAATAAATTAAGAAAGAGAGAAGCCAAAGGGCAATATTGGGGTCCAGAATGTGAGAAACGAAATGGGTCAAAACAAGGGTGAATGTGAGATCAAGTGTAATCAAATGGGAAATGTTTTAATAGGTGTTTATTTTATTTAATGCAATATGTACAGAGCCCAATAGATATTTTCAATAACAACACCTGGAAAAAGACCCATATAGCAACATACTAAGAGCACGGTTTTGTCATTCAGAAGTACTTATGCAGTCTCAATACAGCTACAGTGTCTAAAGTTCATGTTGAGAACAAACACTGGCCAACAGCGCAGCCCTTGGCCGACTGAGATGAGCATGCAAGATCAAAGTTCAAGTTCAAGTTCAAAGGCTTTTATTGTCATTTCAACCATATACAGTTAGTACACAGTGAAACGAAACA
>JAQQZS010000012.1:13041180-13061486 GCA_030068045.1 Platyallabes tihoni
TGACAATACTGTTCTTGCAAGAACTATTACAGAAAGGCTGACCTCTGTGTCTTAAAATAACAACTAACTGTTTTTTTCTTGTTGCTACGTAATTACCTAATTCCATATGTGTTATTTTATAGCTTTGAAATCCCCAGTATTGTTGTAGAATGTAGAAAATAAATCGCTAAACAAAAACAAAGAAATTTGCAAGTGAACCCAAACTTTTGAACGGTAGTGTATACATACCAGGTCGCGGGGGGCCTGGAGCCTATCCTAGGCGGGCTACACCCTGGACTAGGAATCCATCACAGTGCACACACAAACACACACTCCTTCATGCAAGTCAAATTGGGAACGCCAATTAGCCTAATCTGTATGTCTTAGAACTGTGGGAGGAAAACTGGAGTACCCGTCGGAAACCCACAAAATACGGGGAGAACAAACTTCATGCACACAGACCTCGAGGCGGGAATCAAAACCATACTCAGGAGGTACAAGGCCACAGTGCTAACCACTAAGTCACCTTGCCGTTCCTATAAAATAAAAACATATTATTATTTTTTTTTATTTTTAACCTTAGTCGCTTTTTAATATTGGAGAGCCATATGCAATCATGAAAAGAATTGCATAAATATCACAGGTTATAAAGATTCCGTTGAAATGAGAAAAGAGCAGACCATGTCCCCTCCTTTTCATTTCTTCACAGAAATAAAAATGCCTGTTGCTTCTTCAGATATCCTTAGGAACATTCTGTTAGGGTGTCTGTCTATTTAAGGAAAAACTAGCACATTATCTTAGTCAAATTCAAATTGCTGCTTAAACATTATACGTTTCCTGAATGGAATTTACTTTAATATGCTCGCATGCTTCTTTGAAATATTCTGCTCATATCCTTGCTTTATACATAACTGGATTTTGCCTCAGAGTAGTGCAAATTGACTAAAATGCATAATAAGGGCAATCCTTTTATAATTATTTCTAATGCCTATCTAGATAATTAATCTAAACCACTCGGGTGTAATCAACTCGATTTGTCAAGGCATATTACTTCATAGACTTTCATACACTCCATTTCATTTCTTACTGATGCATCATCTTCACGGCTATCGCTGGTGTCGTCACTCTTGTGATGGCTGTCCGAGGAGCGCGAGTTTCTCTTGTGACTGGCATCAGTCCCCTCTGCTTGCCTCTCTCCATCTATGCATGAACCAAGCAGAACAAAGCTGGTTAAAATAGCAAAAGCCATAAAACTTGGAGTAGATGACATGGCAGAAATCTTCATCTTCATGTTATTTATTCAAAATTCAGGAAATGCACTGAGGGCAAACTCATCAATATCATTTGAATAAGAGACAGTGGTGGAAATCTAAACTAAAGCATAAATGTATCAAGTTAAACATTTATAACCATACACAACTAAGCTCGTGGGTAGTATTTTAATATAGTAGAATGCAAATGTACAATACTGTAACAGATTGAAAGACATAAAGCAGGCCTATGTTTGCTGTTATAAGAATAAAACTGTTTATGATACATAAAATATGTCCTTGAATTGTATACCACTGTACACATCTACTGGATACATCAAATAAAATTAAATATATGAACC
This sequence comes from Platyallabes tihoni, assembly GCA_030068045.1. Taxonomy (NCBI): domain Eukaryota; kingdom Metazoa; phylum Chordata; class Actinopteri; order Siluriformes; family Clariidae; genus Platyallabes; species Platyallabes tihoni. The sequence goes on from JAQQZS010000012.1 coordinate 13,042,772, forward strand.
AGCCTTGATAGATCTTCTCAGTACATCCAAACCATGGACTCTATTATGAATACTCATCTTCAGAATTCCTCATTTTATATCAATTGAAAACTGCTTTTGTCCATCCCTTCTTTCCCTCAAATGAAACATTCTTATGAAACGTGGCTCTAAATAAAGCAGGCGTTACAGGAACTCAGTGTTCTACCAACTAAGTGTTACAGGTTCCGGGCCACTGACCCACTCCAGATGGATTATAGGATTTGCCTGTATAGTCTTCCATTAGACCTGAGACCAAAAGCTCACAGGGAACTTGGCAGAGAGATAAGGACAGAGCACCCTACAGAGAGAAGCATTAACCTCAGCGGAAGGATGATGTACTAATTTTAGTATCAGAAATCAAATGAGAAAATGAAGCACAAGAGAATTTTGAAATGGAAAATAAGGCAAAGCATGGCGGTTATTTACATATGCAAGTACCTCTGGAGACGTAATTAAAACAACTTTGAAATGCTTAAATAATATTTTCATATAATGGGAACAAGGGGCAAGAAACATGTCCAACCTTTTTACCCTTATAAATAATGTAATGGTCTATGAATATGCAAACATCATGCTAATTAAAGAATTAAATCAACACCTTTCCCCTTTTTAGGTTAAGAGAATGAAACATCAGAACACCTCAGCATAGTTATTGGTGCCAGATGGGATGTTTTGGGTATTTCAGAAACTGCTGATATGCTGAGATTTCTATCGACAACACATAATTGTGCGAAAAAAGAAAAGAAAAACACAAAAAGTTTCTGGTGAGCTGAACTTATGTGTAATGATAAGAGAAGATATAGAAAAATGATCAGGCTTTGAACTGGATAAGTCAAGCAGACATTCTGTACACATGTGGTGTACAGGAAAGCATTTCAGAACACACAAGTTGAACTTCAATGCTAATGGGTAACCACAGCAGAAAACCACACCGGATTCTATTCCTGTCTGCCAACACCAGGAATCTGAGGCTACTGTTGGCGCAGCCTGACTGATACCGTGGCATGCAGATGGTAGAGTCAGAATTTGGTGCCAGGAGCATGACTGGATGGACCCACCTGCGTTGTGGTAACAGTTCAGACTGCTGGTGGTGGTGATGTAATGGTGCGAGGAAAGTTTTCTTAGTAGACTAAAAAAAAAAAAATTGCAGTGGCATTGTTTGAAGGTCACAGCCTAGCTCAAGACTGGTGAACATAAACAGTGTTTTTTATTTCCAGTTCCACAAATTAAACAGGTTCAAACCATTAGGGAAAAAAATAAGCTCATACATAACGCTCTCTCAGTTGGATTTATACGGAAACACTGAGAAAGTCTTAATGGAAAATGTGAAAATAACAAAGAGAAAGATTACATTACACTTAAATCAGTCAGGGATATTTCACTTACTCACAGCTGGCCTGGAACCTACTATATCCTCGGGAACTCTGGGCACGGTACACCCAGGATGTCGTGCCAGTCCATTACAAGACACACTTTCACATACTTACACACACAAACTATGGACAATTTTGAAATGCCAGTTACCCTACTCTGCATGGCTTTGGACTGTGAGCCTAAACACAGCAAGCAAACTCCATACACACAAACGTGAAGCATGAAGCAAACCCTCAGTCAATACAGCGCCGTGCCGCCTATCCGAGTCATAATTTGCATCAAAACAAAGAACGTTACATAATTAGTGTACACTGTCCAGACCTGTAGATATCATGGATATCTTTCATTTTAATTTTAACAAATGCTACGTCTAGGAACATTTTAATGGCCCTGTCTTTTCCCTTCCTCATCCGCAGACACTCATATGCAGGCAAAAGCACCTAACACAATAGAGGAGGAAAAAATCAATATGTGAGTCTGCCTAGAGAAAAACCAGCCATTAAAACATAATGAGATGTTATGGTTTTCTGGATATGTGCACTAAATGCAGCCTGAGTAAGTTTATGAGCATATAGCATCATCCTAGCAGTGAGAGACGCTGCGTGCTGCTGCATGACACCAATGCACAGACTTCCAATCTACTCCTCATCTCAATCAATACCATAATAAAACCTGTATCAGCCAAAACCAGATGAAATAAAAGCCGTTCTCTTCCTTTGTGGATTTAAGATCCGCTCGGAGATTGATTCAAAACTTTTTTTTTTCTTTCAATTGTGTATGCTATTTCAAATCCAATACTAAGAAAACAAATATGTCATGTGATATAGTAGGAAGCAGACATAGTTGTGCTCAGTGTCTTCAACCTTTAACATTCCAATCAGTAACCAGCTACCTAAAAAAAAAACATACTCCTGGAATAGGATCCCTTTATTTCGGTCAGTTTTGATGACATACATTTTTTTTTCTCTGCGTAGGCAGATTTCACTTCAGCAAACTCCAGAATTAATTGAAACTTTTAACAACTAGAACTGTGGAACGACTACATGGAAAAATAAGTAAATGAAGTGTCTCCTAGCAAAGTAATACTCTTTTTTGTGTTCATAGTTTAGCAGCCATTCTGTGGTTAAAACTGATTAGCTAATGAGCTAACCATTGAGCCACAGTCCAGGCTGAACAAAAGAAGTCCCTTATTGCGGGCAAAGTATGTGACCTTTCTGAAATAAAAATCTGAACATTAAATGGAGAAAATAAGGGAGAAAAGTGATGATTGCATAAATAAGCTGTGATTACCTAACTGTGGTTTACAAGCTTATACACCATAAACGTAGTTTTGTTCTGAGTCAAATTGTAAAGGACAAAAAAATGCAATATATTATGAAAAACTATGTAGGCCTACAAATAAAAAAAATTTAATAGTGCTGTGCAATTTAATCGATTGTGCAACTTACAAAATAATCTCTTGTTTGTCGATGGCCAGAAGCTCTACATGTGTTCATCTCATGTGAGCGTGTTGAACATCGCACTGCAGATTCACTTTGCTTTTCGCTTTTGTAATAACCTTCAATCTTCTGCAAAGGCTTTAACACAGCAATGGGGATTCGGTCCCAAGATCATTATTAAGGTTTGCGAAAGACCACCATACGAATGTGAAGCTCAGGTGTCCATATACTTTTGGCTGCGCAGTGTAGATATCGATCATGACCGCTAAGCTAATGTACGCTAATTGAGGTGGTCAAGTCTACATTCAAATTACCAGCCTGAAGTGACTCAATTCTCATTTTTTAGGAACGTCTGAACGCACAAATCTGATGTTTTTTCAGATTCGTTGTTAAATGAAAAAGTGTTCACACAAATATGATGTTTTAACCCAGACAACATGATGACATATCGATGAAGAGACGTGTCCTCGTTAGAGTCAGACAGAAGTCATTTGTAATTATATATGTGAACTGTCTACTATCGCACAATCCCAAACATATTTTTATTAAAATCAAAAAATAAAAAAGACCAAAGAACCTGATCTGAAATCTGATTCAGTTTATGTTTATAATTTTATCCATCTGTCCATTTTATCCATCCAATCTTCATCTGGACCACCACATGCACATTAAAGCATGATTAGCATGAGTTTGAAAGGTAGCCAATGTTTTCAACGTATTTAACATGGCTCCTAATTAAGAATGTTTCCTCTGACAATCAGAAAAAAAGATAGTAAGCTACAGTGAATAAACAGATACAGAACTAAAGATACGGCACATGATGATGAACTGATGTCTCTAGAGGTTACTTTTGATTCAAAGTGAAAGAGACCCTTTTGAAGATCGTTCCTTTCCAAGCAGCTGCACAGTATCATATTGCTTCGCTTGTTTCTTCTTTTGAATGCTGGGTCGTGCCTGATGACAAAAAAAAGGAATAATGACGTGTTGGATGTGACAGTGAGTGTGTTAGAACAGCTCCTGTGACAGCAGTGTGGCTTAAATCAGAATATAACGCAGGAGGATATGCTTTCCTTGTGGCCTTCTACCATTTACACAACTCATCTCCAGTAGAATATGCATGAGCCACAGAAGACATGCGAAAGTGCGTTCTTTTTACCACAAGTTGTCTGTGTGCAAAGGCTGGAAATTAATAGTTGCCCCCATGACTGAAATGCACACACACATAGACACACACACACACACACACACACACACTAAGAGTTGCCTCCTATTTGGAACTATGTGTCATCAAACTGCATGAAAAAAGTGCACAACCTCGAAATGAGCAGGAAGTCGATGAGAAAGAAAAAGCCTTATCGTCTTCTCTGGAACATACTTCACTGAATCATAGTGGAAGCATCTGTGCCGGTTTGATAACTATTGTCAGATGTTGGCAGTTAGTGGGCAAAGCTGATAAATAATAAAAGCCTAAAGCTGCAAGTGTTGTCACATAATCTTTAGCAGATCGTCCAGTCAAGTGCCACATGAAAATGTGCTTTTCGACTGTGTACAGCACTGACGAAGCATTCGAAAGCCGATGGTTTTCGAGACACACCTCTGTCGGGGTTTTGTTGATGGGCAGAGAGGCAGAGAGTAAAGAGACCGAACCTGAGAGTAGAGAAAGCAGAAAGTGCGGGTGTGGTGAGTGACCCGAGTCTCTGCCTGAGATCAGCTGTTAGAGGCTTAATTAAATAATTACGACGCAGTCAGAAGGTTAATGAGAGCCAATCAACAATTTCACCTCTGATGTGAGTGACTGGGAGAGAGAGAGAGAGAGAGAGAGAGAGAGAGAGAGAGAGTGGGAGAATGGGAACGAGAAAGACAGGGGGCACATGAGACCGAGGGGAGCGACTTGAGAAGGGGATTCATGTCTTAAATATTAAGATACAGTTCAAAAGACTCCAGCTTTTACAGTAAACATGCAAACAGAATCCACAAACAGCATTTGCTAAGTACCGATACTGGATGAGGTCGAAAGCGCAGGGCTACAGGTTGTCAGTCCAGAATTGTGCGATCATGTGAAAAGATGTCCTTTCAATAATTCAGACGAAATCATTTCATCGACCAAATCAGTACATCATGCACTTCAGACAAAACAGTCATTTCTGAGCCACTGAAACATGACCCAAGACATGTTTACTGCTGACAATTAAAAATAAAAAGAAGTTCCATCTTATTAACTTAAAGAGCCCAATTCACCTACAATATGTTACAAGTAACGTAGAGCCTTAAAACAATCCAAAGATCCTTATATCAAGAATATACACACTAGAGATGGAAATCACAATTACCAAGGACTACGTAGATGATACGATATTATTGCTATTATGAAAAAAATATCATTATTTTATTGAATTCCTGATTCTGTATTACATTTTTTCAGATTTCGTTTGCTCTGGCCATACAGGATGCTGTGCTCCCTGTCAATGTGTGAATAGTTTAAAGCACACCACCAGTAGTGTTAAAGAGGAACGGCAATATTTGACCATCTCAAATGCAAACATATTTAGTTTAAAACATTTTTTTTTAATACATTTTGCACAAGAATTACCCTTTTTTCACCTTTCTCTAATACACATCAACACTTACTTTCTAATCACTACATCAATCATTTCTTCATTTCATTCATTCATTTACTGTTACCTTAATTTACACAGAAATTGCAATTACAGTAAACTGGCTCACGAAAACAAGCCAGAATTATTACAAATAACTCAAACAATCACACATACAATGAGTATTAAACAAACGTGGAACCCATGTCCATTTATGTAACGGTGTTTGTAATGACGTTTTCTTTCTGCAATACACATTTTCTCAATGCAGATTTTTTTAATGCCACCCCAAATTCCAGTATTCGATTTAGCACTCAGGCTCCGTCTGTATTGTTTAAAAAGCTTGAAGAATACTTGCGGAGAGGTCTTGGACCCACTCTTCCAGGCAGAACATTTCCAACTATTGAGATTCTTGGGGTTTCTCTTGTGAAAGGCCCTCTTCAGATGAGACCACAGATTTTCAAGAGTTCTTCAAATCTGTAGAGAGAGCCATGATAAAGTTTCGATTTTTGTCAATTTTGACATGTGCTTCATTTGACATGTGCTTCATCTTGATGAGAGACTTAACTATGGCCAAGTTTCAGTCTTTTTGACTAGATGTTTTGGTGTTAAATAGAAATCATTATGCCACTGACCTTAAGAAAAGCCCCTGGAGCACTGGCAGCTAAACAGCCCCAAAGCTTCAGAGCCAGCACCGTATTTTTCCCGTGGGTTCGAGGTGATGTTCTTTGTATGCAGTCCCCTTTTTTTTCACCAAACATAATGATGCTGTGTGTGGCCAAAAAAGCTTCATTTCTGTCTCATCTGACCCCAACACACAATTCCAGGAAGAACTTTAGTGCTGCTTGGCAGAGTTCAGAGGCTGGAGTGTGTGTCTTGGTCTCAGGAAGGGCTTCTTTCATGGAACTCGTCCAAAAAGCTTCTGTTCATGGAGGTGGGGTCTCACTGATGGTTTTGAAATGCTGAAACCCTAAGATTCAACTAAATTCGTTACCTCTCGTAGCATCCTCCTCACTGTATGTGGGGAAATGTGTGGATGAGTCCCCTTCTCTACAAATTTTCAACAGTCCCATACATTTTAAACTTCACTACAGCTCTGATAGTGTCCTTAATACCTACTGTATTTCTGTAGCCGTCCCCCAATCAATGCAGCTCAACACTTATTTTACTCATATAAGTTGAGAGCTCTTTAGTTTTATCCATATTGAGGACGAGCAAAGAATATTCCCTGTATGGTACGTCGTATTTATACCCCAATAAAACGGCCACAGACAATTAAGTTCCATAGACTATAAGCAATATTAAGAACGGTTTTGTCCCCAAAGACACACAGTCCTTTGGTTTTATGTACAGTATTCTTCAACACTGTCTATGTTGAAGAAACACTGTCAGTATTCAATCAAACATTATCTATAATTCTGCCACGTATATGTTGTCCATAATGAACTATCGTGACGGCAAAACAACACTTTTGCAGGAATCATTTTAATTGACTTTATTCATTGACTGAACTGAACTGTTTTGAGTAATTTTTATTGTAGGGTGCCAATAATTCTGGAATTGACTGCACCTAAAAACTTAATTATTCTGTGCATTGAGATATTAAACCTTTCATAGTGCCACAGACAGAGTGTGTCAGTATTAAAAGTAGTCTAGACCGGGAGTCTAGACATCAGGCTGGCCGTGTTCTCTCATGGGGGGGGGGGGCGGGGGTAGGGATGAGGGACAGCCTCCTCACAGTCTCACATTAATCATAGTAGCACAACCATGGGCCTCTGTGAGCTCTCGTATGCAGAAGGGGCAGAAAGAAACTTCCTCCCGGTTTGTTAAGCCGCCCCTCATATTGCATGAATAGCAGTTTGAAAACAGGAGACCGGCAGAAATCACATGTCTTGCATGTGATAGTCTTTGGGGGGAAGGGTCCTTGTAGTTGTTGTCTTGGTGTAAGAGTGCCCAAACAGAAAGATGGATAGGAATTGGCTATGACTAAACTAGGAGAGAAAATCAGGCTTTCAGAAAAAAGAAAAAAAAAAGTAAAAGTTCTTCAAACTAAACTTTCTCAAACAAAAAAAGTTTCCAAGTAGGCAATATGGTAATTTCTACACAAGCATACACAAAGTTTATTTTGACATATAACTCACTGTACATTAGGATGATTTTAATTGTGTTTATTATCCTTAACTCTAGAACACTAAAGCCTATCCCAAATGGTGCCTAGTTCTCTATACAGCGCATGCTCTCGCTATATAAGGCATAACATTAACACCACCACCACCACCAGGTGAACCTAATTGTATACCAGTAAACCAGTGACAGGATCATGGGCACCCAAGGCCCATCCATGCCCCTGGGGAGCGAAGGCCAAGCTGTCCGGCTCAATCCCACAGAAAAGCCGATGCTGGCACAAAGGGAACCTAAAACTAGGTGGTTTTAACAGTAATGCTTTCAAAGTTATAGTTGATCAGTGTTTGTCATAATAGTGATGTAAAACCTGCACTATGCACTACATTAAACACCAGAACAAGAGATCTAAAATGTTTACCTGAAATACTTCAATAAGTATATACTAATAAGTCATAAGTCATTTGTGACATTAGAAATGTCTCGACCTGTGTTCAGTCTTGCTTTGCATCTCCTATACCAGACCCCCTGCATTGCACCACTGTGCATAAATAAGCTGTGGGCTTTGTACCGTTGGCCTCCAAACATTGTGCTAAACTCGTGTCTGTGCAAGCCTGCAGTTTTGCGCAGCCACGGATACCATGGAGCATCGGTGCACTCCCAGCAGCTCTTTAATGTCCTGTAAACTAGGACAGAGGCAGCGGGCCAGGAATCTTAACTCCCTCTATTCACAACTCACACACACACACACACACACACACACACACACACGTGTACGCACACACTCGCATGTCTTGCAGCATCATTAGCACAGCCTAACATTCTGAACATTCGCCACCTATTTATCCAACTTTCGAGCTCTTTCTCTCTCTCTCCATATTTTTCAAAAACAGAATCCATGCATAACAATAGCGCTAAACTCAATATTAACAGCGCGAACCAGTAAATGGTTTCGACAGTAATTGCATTGCCCTGTCAAGCTGCAACGCTATTCATACACAAGCACCATCATTTTATATTTCATTTATCACCACGCCAAGCGGAACAACAGAGGAGTAGCTATGCAAATCTGCACGGCTTAAGCTTTGACCTTTTGCATTGGCAGATTAATTTAATGGAATCCTGTAATCAGATCAAGCTGAAGAGGTCAGCAGAGGAGAGGTTAGTCACCTGTGAATACTTTTACTTTTACTCTGATACACCAATAAGCAGGCGACATGCGTGCTTTGCCAAAAGGAGAGCTGCATGTGGACTGTACAGTATGAATGAGCGTGAAAAGTGTGTGTGTGTGTGTGTCAGAGAGAGGAGTAAAGTGGCAGCATTCATGCTGATATGTTTGTAATAATGTGATCCTAAATTAGGAGCAGAGGAAAGCGAGTCACATTGCTACACTGCAGCATCTCATCAGCTCCTGCATGTGTCGTATCATCGCCCTACATTACGGTTTTTTTACACCCCATCCCCCCTCCAGCTTTTTCTCGCTCATCCTCCCTCCGTTGTTCTTTCCTATGACAGAGACATGATGACCTCACACCTCTCCTGCTTCATGGACAGCCACGGCAAACAGTTACCCAGGCAACTGGGCCAGAGAAAGAAAAATAGTTCCATCAAAAACAATAAATGTCAACGCCAGAAGTCAGCCTCTCACACACACATAATGTCTGTCTTGCTAGCACTGTAAATGATTAATGCAGCTAAGCCCTAACCTTAACGTCAGTAAGTAACTAATAAGCAAAACACGACGCCCATGACATGGACAGGGACGCCTCTAACACCAAGACATGACAGGAGGACAGGAAATAAGATATTAAAGTGGATCCATTATGCAAAATGTACTTTTTAGCCATTTTTAGGCATTCTGATTGGGTCTCCAATAACTGTGGATCATCTGGGGCCAACTGATATGATATCATCACGATACCTCACTGCTGTATTGCGATTCTGCAGGTATCACGATTTTATTATTATCTCGATTTAAATTTTTTATTAAAACCAGAATTTTAATAATTTTTTTTTAAAGATTGTGTTACAATTCTAAATAAATATAGCAAACTATTTTTGTCCTGCCACACAGAGAGCAGTGCTGCCCGCCAATGCGTGAACCATTTAAAACACTTAAAGGCTTATAGAGGAACAACAACAAACCACCATTACCACCTCAAATGCAAAGAAATATAAACTATGAGATCATTTTAAAAATCGTGTCAGTGTGGTAAAACACGAATTGTCACACAAAAGTATAGTAACTGAATAGATTTTTTCCTCATCCACCATGTGTGTACAAACAAAAAATTCAAATCTAATTCAAATTAAAATGTTATTTGTCACATTACAGTACGATATGCAGTGGAATGCTTAGACGACCACCAGTGACCTTAAAATAAAAGACTATTATTAATAAATATGAAGAAGAAAATAGAAGTAAATTCAACTAAGAAAGAATAAATATTTGTACAATACAAAATATACACTATATGAAATATATAAGAAAAATATAAGTAAAAAATGTGAAAAACCTAGCTGTGCAATATAGACAATATAGAATTATGGACTGAAGTTGTATATAAATAGAAATGTCCAGGGGGTGCGCAAATATGCCTGAAAGAATTTAAAGTGACTGAAATCATTTAAAGTGATTTTGTGCTTAAACCAACCAATTAGATCCCCCCCTATTGTGAGGTCATATAAGAAGATATCGTTCTCTGGCTTTGTTGCTCAGCCCTGCTGTTCTCTGGAGCGTGTGGCTCAGGATTAGCTCATTTGCACAGACCCTGAAATGGCGCATTCAGAAAAGGAGTGAAACAGAGGGGGGGGGGGGGACCTGATTTATTTATAAATCCTACAAACATTCAACCTGAGATATTGCTTTAACAACTACCTCGATAGATGCATGAAGACTGGAAAGTAGACAGCCAAAAAACACACCACTTAAGTGATGCATTCAAATATCAATGAGCCTACATTCAGCTACACACACACACACACACACACACAAACACACACACACACACACACACACACACTAGATGTTCCTATCACTTAATAGGTGAAAACCAAACAATATCATTAATGATCTTACTGTTTCATTTTTTTTTTTCATTCATTCATTCACTTCATTTCCACCGTAACGTCTCTTGTCGCTGACATTTCGTTTGTTTCACACTGATTGATGAGGCAGCGCAGGCAGTGAGGCATCATGGCAGCTGCATTCCATCAAACCTTTAGCCACATTTAATATTTATTACGCCGCTCAAGATCTACATAATATTCCATCTTCCACTTATCTTCAATTTATTCATTTATTCATTATATCCTGGTCAGAGCCACGGTGGAGCCTTTCCCGGGAACACCGAGCGTCGGATGTCTTGATAAAGCCCGGATGCGATGCCAGTCATATGCAGGGCACCATGCGGCACACGGGCACACACAGTCACACACTCCTGCACACCTAAGAGCAATTTACTGTAACCAATCCACCTAGTGACAGTAACCCAAGCTCAGGATTAACCCTGGGACCCTGGAGCTTTGCAATTCAATACAATTTCATTTGTATAGCGCTTTTGATAACAGACATCGTGACAAAGCAGCCTTACAGAGATCCGTATGCAGATTAAGATCTCTAAGGAGCGAGCCAGAGTGGACGCTGGTAAAGAAAAACCCCGGAGACAACACGAGGAAGAAGCACTGAAAGGGAACCAGACTCAAAAGAAAACCGGTCCTCTTCTGAGTGATGGCGCTCATCATTACACTATACTTGTGTGTATATGAAACTTCACATACTGTATATAAACAGAAATGGAGAAAAACTGTCCAACAACAAATAAGAAGCATCATTTAGTTAAAACATTTCAGAAACTAAAATCAAGTTTTTTTTTATCTAGGAAAACTTAAAATAGGACTTAAACTGGAAAATTTGTTCTGACAGCCATGTTACACACACACACACACACACACACACACACACACACACACACACACACACACATCATCTAGACACACAAGAGGATTGGGTGTCTCTGGTGAATGTGGGCTAGTGAACAGAACGTTGGTCTGAGACACACAAACACACACACACACACACACACACACAGAGTCAGAGGTCCAGAGTCTGCAGATGAATGTGCGGTTTGTTCAAGGAGAGGACGGGTCGGCCGACTCCTAACCGAGTGAATAAAGTCAAAGCTTACCGCTCTGTACAAAGAGCCCTATTTTTCCTCCTGACTCTCTCTCTCACACACACACACACACACACACACACACAGCTCTCAGTGAACACTGGCTACCTCCCTGCCCCCCTTCGGTCACACACTGACCACAAACATGCACACATGCTCAAAGTTTCTGATACTTCAAGCACATTAAACATGAAGTCTGCGTTCCTGTTTACGTTTATTAATAATTATATATAATATAATTACATATTAATTGTAAAGGGCAGAGAGGAAAAAACAGATCTAGTGTGGAAGAAAACCAAAGAGTTTTGAATGAGAGATGAGAGAGAGAGAGAGAGAGAGAGAGAGAGAGATAAGGAGCTGAAAGTGAGAGTGAAAGTGAAGAGGAAGTGAGCGATGAGAAAGAGTGAATGGTATAAAAGCAGTGAGTGATATCCTCGCTCCATCGGGTAGCTGCCGTGAAAAGAGAAATAGAAACATCTGCGTTCAAGTCTTACACTGGGCATATAATCCACGATGATTTACGCACAGGACTGGAAATAAAGCTTACTTGTAGAAAGTTGCACAAAAAATTAAAGCAAGAAGTTGTTTTATGACGGTCAAAATACTGTGACCCTTTTGAAAAAGCCATTCAGGCTCCTAAGTGGTGCAGCTGTCTAAGGTTTCGTCCAACCACTGACAAAGTCGTGCCAGCGACGCCACCACTGCCAGAAGTCCAAGACAGTCATTATTGTGGCTCTGGCCATTCATGTACCACATCAGGGTAGTTAGTGCTCTCTTCTCCAAGTGTCTTCAGCTTCCATTTGAAAAGCTGCAGTGGTTGGCTTCATGCTCTACACAGGAAGCACGTGCTAGCCGTCGATGACTAAATCAGGAGAGAGTTACTGAAGACGTATTCAGGAAGCAGTAGGAAAAAAATAAAAATAAATTCACATCCTATCATATCAGAAGCATGGCACATGACACCCATCCTGCCGCCTCGTCTCGTCTCCCCCAAGCCCCCCCCCCAACTTCCTTTATTACTGCACAAGCCACCAGCAATTAGTGTTTGATTGTAGAAGCGTCTTAGATCGGCACACGGTCTCTATCTTTCCTTTCTCCCTGATTACAATCATTTCGCCGTAATGATCATGTTCCTCATCTCGCCCGATCAGACGAGCGGTATGTGAGTGGTCGGGAGGGGGAGGATGGCTTTAGATATTTTTCGATGTGAGACGAAACAAATCTTAGAATAAAAGACCAAAGAGAACGGCATCAGCTTTAAAGGAAGCGTGAATACATAACGTGATATATGAGGTAAGAAATGTCACTGGTATTAAATCTGTGATATTACCGTATGAAACAGATGGTAGCAAAACACTATGCAGAATTATTATTTCCTGCATTTTTATTATTCACTTTGTCCTTGTTTTAATTATCATGTCTTCATTGTCATTCTATGTTATTTTGTTAAATGGCACAAATGTATGCACACACACACACACTCATGTACAAAGGTTTGCGCATGTAGACCAACCTAAACCAACTGAAAACCACAAAAAAGCTGTCACTCTTTTTCTCACCAACACACACCATGTACTTTCCCAATCTGTTTTGCTTTGAATGCAGCTTAACCCCAGAACGCGGCCTTTGAAATCACCTCCACGCATAAACGTATGCCGACTGCAGCTGAATTAATGAATAACGGTGGCGGCCCCATGGAGCCCGGAGCAGGGAGATGTGGCAAGGAGAATGCAGCATTCGGCTGACAATGACAACTACAGCAAAGGAAAAGACAGACAGAGAGAATCGACATGTTAACTCTCACCCCTCTCACTATTTTCCTCCTCCCTGCACTCATCCTATCAAGTGCAAAAGATGTAACGGCTTCACATCACTTCGAGACACAAGAAAATTTCAATCTGTCACTACTGGCAACAATCAGCAGCTCCATAAATATCTCTCTCTCTCTCTCTCTCTCTCTCTCTCGCTCTTCCTTTCTCTTTTTTCTCTCTCTCTCTCTATCTTACACACAAACAAACAGTGAAAAGTATTACTGAATCCAGAAAACCGTTTTAAAATTCTAAACACCAGGGAACAGAGATGGGAAGATAGGGGACGAGATAATTAGTAGATTTCGTCTCAAACATGTGGGACGTGAATGCATACAGTAAGCAACTTTACAAGAAACGTAACAATCCATTATGACATACGCCGCATATTTACATGCAAAACTTTCATTTGAATTAAAGTTCTTACTGAAAGACACACCTTCTAACTATTACTATAATAGTTTCTGGAAGCTAAAGTGAAATAAATGTCTTATTAAAAACGCACATAAAAATAAAAACATACAAATGTCTTTTTTATAAGAAACACAAGTAATGTTAAGCATACAGTATCTACTCCTCCTGCTATAACATGTTCTGTTTATGATTTATTCCAGCCCGTTCCCTATTTCCCAAGGAGTTTAAGCAGCTTTTGGCATCAGTTATGAAAATAATTAACTGAAAAATAGAGGCAAGCTCATCCTTGGCCAACCACATTCCAGGCAAACTAAATGAGGATGAGCAGCTGTTCACTCATTTCTGATGACTCATAATGTGCTTCATCTTCCACACATGGTATATATGTTTACTCTTCGCTGACCTATTCATCATCAACACGTTCACATTCAGTACATTCACCACATCAGCCATGCAGACTCGTTAGCCAGGGCTAAATCTGTGTATATGAACATACGCCATAAGAACAGTCCTGACTCTGATGTATGGATTGATACAGTACGTGGACGGATGCTTGGGGCGAAAATATACTGATAAATTGATGGACAGATACAGACTGATGAGTAGATAAATGGATAGGGGGCTGGATGAACAGATGGGTAAATGAATGGATGGATGGATGAACAGATTGATGTATGGATAGACAGACGAAAATGGTCGCATAAATAGATGGTTGGATGTATAAACAGGAAAGTTTAGGTTGATGGATGGATGGATGGATGGATGGATGGAAGATGGGTGGACAGGTACAGACTGGTAGACAAATAAATAGATGGATGGCTGGAGAGAGGGCCATAGGTTATTGGACGGATGTACAGATAGACATTGTTGCATGGATGGGTGGATAGAGGGATGAATGCGTGGATAGAGGGATGAATGGGTGGATGGATGGACAATTACATGTTGATGGATGGATAAACAGACAATAAACAGAGACTGATGGATGGATGGATGGATGAATGGATGGACTGTTACATGCTAATGGATGGTTGAGTGGATGGATGGATGGATGGATATACAGGTATACTGGTGGATGAACTGAAGAATGTACTTACTGACTGATGGAGAGATGATGGATGGAGGGATAGAAGGATAGATGAACATATCTAATATCTAATCTGGAATGATGTACTGATGAATAGATAGATAGATAGATAGATAGATAGATAGATAGATAGATTTTAGATAGATAATCTCTATAATGTACCTTCTATAGTTTAAAAAAAAACATAAAGGCAGAAAGTTGCTACAGTCCAGAATTAAAATTTGCACAGATGGAGAGAGTGAGAAAAAAGAGGAAGTGAGAGAAAATTCCTGGCAGTGGTCACAGATAGGGACAGAATGAACCACAATATGTTCAATCTATATTCATACATGGAAATGTGGTACGGGGAAAAAAGATAGAAGAGCAGCAATGAGGACAGCTCCTGGAGGCTTGCTGTGGGGGCTTCCATGCTGATTGGACAGAAGATGTCTGTGTGCATCAGGTGTGTTTACAGAGCACAAGGTCAGAGAACGCTGACGTGTGAAACACTTACAGTATATGGATGTGGGTCGCATTTAGTCCATAAAGGCAATATATTGACTGCGCACATTTTATTTATGTTCTTTAGCTGTTTGGATATATTATTTGAGATACAATAAGGTCATCTTATTATCTACAGATTAAAATAAAAATCCAGGGCAAAATTATTTTGGATTAAAATAATAATAATAATAATAATAACATGATACCTTGCCTGTGCACATGTGTAACCTGAGTCCTGCGTAAATAAGAAGGAAAAAAGAAACAGCACAACACGATGCTTAATTTTTCCGGACAATCAAGACCACTTACCACCGTGACATTATTCTCGAGAGACCCTTGATCAATTTTTGTTCCTGAATCTTGTCTGTTTTTCGATCAAGAGAAGGACATGAGGGCTTAAGAATTTTAACCCGCGTGTCCTTAATCTAGTCCGTCTTACTTAGACCTTGTACAGAACCACTGTAACCTGGAGGCTCTACAGAATCTCACTTTCTATGGAGAAGCAGCTTTTACACTCTGTGTGTGTGCTATATTAGAGCTTGCACAGGATTTACAGTGCTGATTAAAATCAGTGCTCTCAATGCCAGAAATTAACACTACAATATTGCTGGCTAGCAGGAAATAGATGAGACAGTATAGACTGGGCCAATATATTAATTGGCTGTCGCTATTCTATTTTCTGGCTAATTCACACCATCCGCTATTAGTGTAATATTTCTAGACTAAAAGCTAAAGGCTGCACTTCACTCAGGGCTGTACAGGTCTAGAGGGGAAATGGGACCACATTTGACCAGAGCCAGGGGTAGTCAGTCTAGACTCTCCGCCTCTAGAAACACTGCAGCTTATCTAAGATCAAACTTCAGAAGTACCCCTGAAGTACTTCTGATTAATAAAATATCCACTCTGCCTAAAGTCAGTGGTGCTGATGCGTCAAAAATATCATTTTTAGGCTATAACTAATTCAGCAGCATGCTAGCTGGCCAGCTGCGGAACAGAGACGATCATATTGTTACTCTGACACACAGTCTCCTGGCTCAGTCCATTACATACTCCACACTAGTCATCTGCTCTTTCTGTTTTTGCTAATGGCTCGGGTTAATGTAGCGGCTTTGAGGTGGGGAAAAGCGTGTCAGATTTATTTTGCGGAAAATTGTGAGTCATCTTGCTTAAGCATCTTGACACACGTTGTGGGACAAAGAGCTTTGTAAGAACATGAACGTGTGTTAATGCTCCAAATAAAATGCCACTCAAATAACGTAGTTTTCTACACTTTGCAGAAATGTTGCTGCACATTGCACATTTATGGACATTTCTATTTCAATTTTGTACATTGCACATTTATGGACATTGCATCTGCACATCCATGCATATTTGCATATTCCCCGGACATTTCTATTTAAATTCTATTTCATTTCCACAACTAATGTTTTCTATATTTTCTATATTTACACAGCAAAATGTTTTCTATATTTGTACAGCTAAGTTTTTCTTATATTTTATATCTTATTTTATTCCATGTTTATAATCTTTTTTAAGGTAATGGGCGGTTGTATACGCATTTCACTGCGTATCTTACTGTGTATGAATGTGTATGGTATGTGACTAATAAAATTAGAATTTGATTTGATTTCATACTTTAAATTGCCTTTATTTCCCTTCTTTTCCAAATGCGCCATTTCAGGGCCTATGTAAACGAGTTACTGCTGAGCCACACCCCATCAGAGAACAGCAGAGCTGAGCAACACAATGGAGGAGAGATCTTCCTCAATGTGGCCTGGTTAAGCCCCACCCAATTAAAAATGGAAAAGGATAAAAACGCAGGGAATGCTTCGTAATCTTTTTTGTTGTTGTTCTTGTTCACACACACAGAGAACCATCTGAACATCTAAATGTGGCTATGAAGTGAATGTTGCATAATACGTACTGTACCCTTAAAATAACTGTGCATTTACAGAGGCTATAGTCTTTGACCAACTCTTTTTCTTCCATTTTATTCTAGACTGTAAGGAGTTACAGTAACACTGGAAAAAAAAAAAACTGTGCAGCACAATAGGTGTATTTAAATAACTCTTGGTGATTCACTCATCACTGCCATTTGGAACACAGTGCAAAAAAACCACTGGCCGCATCCTATTGATATAAAGTGTAGGCTTCTCCACTAGTTTAGATATTAATAATAATAATAATAATAATAATAATAATAATAGTGCACTATTATACAACAGTTAGCTCGGTAATTTGATATGAACGTGAGGCATTCCATGAGAACATGACACTACTGGGATGTTTAACTTTATGTATCACTCTGCTTAACAGGTGTTCAAATAACCATTAACCCCTGAACAGCGGCATTACTTAGTGTGTGAAGCAACGGATTGTACACTCTACTGTACATATCGCATTAGCTTTCCATTTTACGCTATATGGGTTTCAACCCCAGAAAAGTTAGTAAGCTAAGGCTAAAAAATAAAGTCGAGTAAGTAGATACATAGAGAGAAATTGTCAATCACATCCATGGTTTATTCTCCTCACCTTTTCA
The DNA here is from genome assembly GCA_030068045.1 of Platyallabes tihoni. Lineage (NCBI taxonomy): Eukaryota > Metazoa > Chordata > Actinopteri > Siluriformes > Clariidae > Platyallabes > Platyallabes tihoni. The sequence continues at coordinate 13,060,821 of JAQQZS010000012.1, forward strand.
TTACATAGCAGTAGTAAGAATTGTACTTTTTATGGGGGGAGATTTTTCCCAGATTTTCTCCCTAATTTAGTTATTTCCAATTCTTCCCCACCACTAGGGGCACTCCACAATAAGGCTACTACTGCCACTCAGTCAGGAGGGCTGAAGACTATCACGTGTTTCCTCCGAACCATATGATACCAGCCGACAGCATTTTTTCGAACTGCTCGCTCACACACCATGGTGGGCGGCGTAACACACTCGAAGGACAGCGCTATCCGCTCCTTATGCTTGCGTGAGCTCACAGACGCCCCTGATTGGCTGGAGAGCCAGTGCTAAGTACTAAGTACCTCCAAATCTGAGAATCAGCTCTCTCTAGACCTCCGGCTGCGTGAGGTTACAGCATCACCCGGGAATCGTGGAGCAAAATAACTTATTAAATAGAGAATCAAATCATAATCTGTTGATAATGAATGGCATTTGGAAAAATGTTGTATAAAAACAATATCACACTCATGGTTGTACACTGTAATCAAAGCTAAAAGTGCCTGAATGAAATCTTATGTGTGTCACTTTTTTTCCCCTTTTTTTCGGCCAGGCAGTGTATTATTATCATTCATTCATTCATCTTCTATACCGCTTTATCCTGTGATCAGGGTCGCGGGGGACCTGGAGCCTATCCCAGGA
>JAQQZS010000012.1:13102845-13113202 GCA_030068045.1 Platyallabes tihoni
TGATGCAAGCCAGATCCTTTTATTTAGCAAAATTGAGATTAATAGTTACATTTTATTGTTGAGGGGCAAAGACAGGGATCCATACGCACATAGACATAAAAAACAAAACAAAACAAAAAAAAAAAACAAGAAAAGGGCACTTGAGGCATCCTGGAGGGAAGGGGCGGGTGCTCAAGCCCCCCCCCCCCACCCCCACTCTGCACGTGCCTGCTTTGCACCTACTGACTCATCCCTATGCTGAACTGGACTTCATGTTAATTTAAAGAACTTCTGTTATATTGATCTTTCACCTGCAAAACACACATGATGTTATATCATTTCTATCTGTTATCACCCAAATGAGGATGGATTCCCTGTTGAGTCTGGTTCCTCTCAAGGTTTCTTCGATATTGCCATCTCAGGGAGTTTTTCCTTGCCACTGCTGCCGTCACCCTTGGCTTGCTCATCATTTCATTCATCATTCATTCATTCATCTCATTATTATCTAGACACATTTTTTCTCACACATACACACTCATAAAAATTTTCTTTTTTAATATTTCTTTTATTTTTGTGAAGCTGCTTTGAGACAATGACCATTGTTAAAAGCGCTATATAAATAACATTGAATTGAATTGAATTGAATTGAAAAGCTGATACTAACCTGAAATCCTGATTAAGGTGCTGGATAAGTGAGAATAGTGGAGGGTCTCTGGTTATCTAAATGAATTGGAGTAGGCTGTAGTTGTTCTCCAGACTCAAGGACTGGGTTTCTGTTTATGTTTTGATGTTATTTCACTGTCCATGTTAACATTAATTTAAACATATTTTTTATGTTCCATACTTCTACATCAATATCTTGTATAGTTTTTTTTTTCAGTATTCAAATTTCAGACTGTGAACGCTGCTATAATGCTCCTTTAAAATCCATCACTTTCCTTATACAGTATAATCCCCTGCTACCCTAACGCACTTATCCCAGTGTTTCACTGGTGCTTATGCACATTGTGCAAGTGGTGTTTGTGAATTATGGTGTGTACAGTTCCCACAGACAGATGAGTCTCTTTCGCAAATTGGTGATCCACTGGCGATTAAGTTATCCATTGTTTTTTCCAGGATTAGGTGTTCCACCCACTGAATGTACACAGGAACAAGTGCAACTTTACAAGTAATTTTATCACAAGTCTTGTTTTTACTTGAAGGCACCTTGAAAAATCTAACATGGCGGGTAGTCAAACAGTAATTTACCAATAGATATTTGCAAAAATCCAGCACAATCATGGATCAAAGACTCATTATGGTGAATACAGAAACAAACAGTAGGAAACGGTTTTTTCTTTTATTATGACTATGGATCTTGAAAACACTTATTTTGTAGAACTAAACACTAGCTGTCAGTGGCAGATACTGCAGAAGTGGACTAGATGATTAAACATTGTTTTGTTGATTTTTCAGATTAATTTGATATTCTTTGTTAGTTTTTTTTTTTTTTTTAACATCAAACATGGCAGATGTTCAACAAGCTCTGCTTTGCCTAAGTCTGCAATGATTCATTGACTGGGATAATTAGAATGATAATGAACAGGCAGCTATGGACTTTTTCTTATTGTATTCACTTGCAATAATTATATGTAAAAATTACAGTGGCTTATGCATGTGTGGATAAGGATGAATAAGTATGTAGGTTTATATTTCTTGTTTATATGCACTATTCAAACCATATATTTTTGTCATGCAGAGCAGACAGCAGTGCAGCGAAACTTGGCTGTTATGGAGTCATTCGGTCAGGTGCAGAAGAGCTCTGAGGCGAGAGTATTCCTGAGTTTGAGGACAAACCTCGTCCTGTTTCAGCTCAGGAAGGTGAGAAGATGTCACAACTCACATCAATGGAAGAATACAGATTAAATATTCACGCTTATATAGTCCACTTTTATTATATCCATAGTACAGTTACACTATAATCATTAGTCATATAGTTAGTTATTCTCCAAAATCTATAATCACAGGAATAGCTGGTAGTGGCTTTGAATGAATAAACAGTTTAAATCTCAGGAGAGAGGACAACAGAATTTAAATGGTTTGTTATAACAGTCACATCTAAATTCACATCTAAATTCAAATAGACAGCTAATACCTAATGATATTCTGTCTATTGTCTATTCTATCAGTTGCAGATCACAAATAGTGTCAAAAAAGCAAACGCTTTTCATTCAAAGTAAATTCTTTCTCACATATTAACAGTCACTCCATCCTACATAAACACATTACACAGGGATGGTGAGAAATATCACACATCACAGAAAAACAGAACAACATGGCTAACAATGTTAACAGAAAACATTCCCAACACTCATAAACAAGGAACTGATATTCTGCTGGTATTTTGAAAAAGATTATAAAGCGCTGTGAGAACGGCTGTAATTTATAAACAATATTTATGTATATGTATACTTATACATATATTAATATAATGTATAAATGCCGGATTCTAATGCTGAGACTCAACACAGTATATAGTTTTCCAAGCAGCGTAGTTGCCATCAGCACAGTTATTATCATGCTAACTAGCATTTGAGAGATTAGGAATAAAGCTGTTTGTTAGCCATAGCTAGTGGTATTACTGTATCATCAGTAAAATTCTCAGAGGATTCAAGGAATCAGTCTGGGAACATAATGATAGACAAGGGGTGTCCTGTAAAGCTGTCCTGATGGTGAATAAACCTAATTTTGGAAAATCCTCAACAAGACATAGTCCATAGCCCGAAACAGCTCTGAAAAGTCTGTTCAAGCATGCAGTTAACACCATGTAGTATTGTGTAGTATTGTAGTATTTTTTTTTTATAAATGAACATTTATACTAGCTACATACATAGTAATATGAATATATGCCAATAATCTCGTTTATGCAATGCATATTTGAGCATGACTTCCTTAAATATGTACTGTCGGTTAAATGTTAAAAAAGGTATGACTGATTTTATAATATAATTTTACAAGTATTTGTTGCCTGTATTTCCTTAGAACTTCCCACAGTACTTCCTTATCATTTATCTACTAAATACTGTTAGTATTTAGTAGATATAATAAGTCTATACTGTAAAATACTCATTTTAATAATATTATGCACATTAACAATGAGAAGCACTCATTATTGAAATGGCATGTCATTTCTGACTCAAATTAGCCTTTTCTGCTATTTGGAAAATTGCATTTGATTGTAAAAGTACTAAAAAAGCAATAAAAAATTATAGTGGAAAAAAAAAAGTAGAGTTCGTAAATTGGAAAGAAATAATACCACAGACTCTGTAGTGTCCCACACAGTGTATTGGCCATTTAAACAGCTGTTATATATTACAAATAGGCAATTATACATATTTTAAAGAGACATTTGTCATAAACAAAATGATCAGTGTGCAGATTATACTTGGACAATTTGCTGTTGTTGAAATCTTAACAATGTGCTTCATTGTGTAGCATGAACAGAAGAAACCTTATAAGGCCTTAGCTTCAGTACTAAAGGAGCCATTTCTGCTTGTCAAAAACACATCGCCTGTAATGCAAGTAGTAAAATTCTTTTTAGACAGACCTAGAAGTAGTGCTTTTAAATTATACATCGTTAAGTCCATCAGTACACAGTAATGTGGGTAACGGTATGGAGTAAGAACACAGGTGCTGAGCTGAGTTTTTGAACTGAATTTTATAAGTTACACGACCCAGCCACTGCATGTAATGATGATTCCAAGCCTGTTTAGAAAAACAGGAGGGTTGCGTCAGGAAGGGCATCCGGCATAAAACCTGTGCCAAGTTGTGTGTGCGGCTGAAATGGTCCATTGTGGCAAACAAAAAGAAAGTTATGGTCGAATCAACCAGAGATTTTAAGTTTATATTCAAATGTATTTTTGAGCAACAAATCCAGTAAGTTATTATTAATAACCTATCATAATATGATCTTACAGGGGATAGTGCTGTCTTCAAAGCCAAGGTGGCAACCCCAATCCTAATGTGACCCGGGCTAGAGATGACATCAATAAGCATTATATATTATAGGTAAGGGACCAGTCAGCCCCATGTATATCAGAATCTGTTTATGGATGCACACAGAATAATGATTGGATCAGGGTATAGAAACCAAGACAGTGGCATTTATGACAGTGATATTTTAAGTATTCGGAAGACGTAAAAGATGGAATGCATCACATAACGTATAATGATGCGATGATACAGCTCTTTATATTCATAATGTCAGCATGTCCCTGTCAAACTCATAGCAGACCAAAGAAATATGGTTTATTAATATAGTGTGATGTCATTTCCCACATCTAAGACAATTAATCAAGTTGCAATGAAAAATGAATGAGACACCTCGCTGCAATAAAAAAAGATTATGTATTTAGGTTGACTTATATAATATTCTCCAGCCTCTAAGGAGCGTGTTACAATAAACAAAGGTTCTTCCATGGGACAATGAGAGAAACCCTGGAATGCACTTATGTTGAACTGGTTTCACTTTATAAACCAGTTATGTGGCTTATACGGCTTAGTGGTTGCAGTGGTCGCCTTGCACCTCCAGGTTCTGGGTTCGATTCCCGCCTTGGAGCCTGCGTGTGTGGAGTTTTCATGTTCTCCCCGTGTCTGGGGTGTTTCCTCCAGTTACTCCGGTTTCCTTCCACAGTCCAAAGACATGCATATTAGGCTAATTGGAGTTTCCAAATTGCCCATAGTGTTTGAATGTTGACTGAAGGTCTTACCTTGGTCATAAAATGGATAAATACAATGGTAATCACCATTGGCCTCCACCATCTGTAGTTGCGCTACAGAGGTTCCCAGATGGCTGGATGCATGTATTAAGTACACAAGAGTAAGGAACTGTGAGTTCAAACATGGTGAAAGGCTCATATGACCTGCTTATCTTAGCAAGATAGTTCTTTTTATTTTTTATTTTAATTCGCTGTTCTGTTGAATTCTTGGTTTTGTCTTTTAGAATTTTCTATAACAGCATATTTGATCTGCATGTCTGAATTTTCTATAACAGTATGTCTTCCAGTAGGTTTTACTGAAAGATAAATCACAGGATTATATTTATGTTCTAAAGTTTTTTTTTTTGCGTTTGGCATGGAAAACTCTTTAAGACAAGGTCTGTGCTTTTTGGTTTCTTGTTTAGTTACAATGCAACTGCAGATTGTAGATTACAAAGAATAAAACCAGATTATTATGGGATGTTTGGGAAATTAATCTACTTCAAGTTGTTAAGAGCAATTGGTGTGCATTAGGATGCTTCAGACATTGGTTCAGCTCTCCATTTCCAATTACTGCATGACTGTCTCCTTTACAGGCAGCTGTTTACAAAAAAAGATAATTTTTGTATTTTTTCCTAAACTAGAGATAGGAGTACAATAGTAGATAGTAGATTTTATATTTTTTATTCTTTCCTATTAGCATTTATGCCTCCTTACTTTCTTTTTTCTTTTTTAAGGTCACAATCAGTTGTGTAAGCATTTCATTGTGTATCATACTGTGTATGGCTGTGTATGTGATTTTTTTTTTATTTTATTTGAATATCTGCCAACATAGCAAAAACAAATCTTACAGTTCTCAGTGGTTGACAAACCTTTCTCACATTGATTGGCAGAACTTAACTTAGGGTACAATATCCATATTATTGTATATGCATATTTACAGATGGTATTTATACAGTACATACTTATAAAAAATCCCAGGTGACGTTTACACAGGATTCTTTACATATTTTTATATGAATAATTAGTTTTCACAAATGATCACATATTGTTGACATGATGTCCAATGTTTAGTTCACATTTGCAATTTTAGGGGTAACATTCTGACATGCATTTTATTTATATTATCGATATTATTATCGTATGTGTTTTTTCAGTACAGGAGTCTCAGCGCCGTTAGTTTTGCTCTCACGGTCTGAAAGCCTCAACAACACTCCCATTTAACAAAAAGCATGGTTAATAAATATTTAAAGAAAGTAAATGAGTAGATTTTGCCCTGTGTGCTATTTCCAGTCTTATGCCTTAAGAGAAGCTTAATTTGCCATTAGGAAGTAATTAAGATGTACATGCTGACATATTCATTGTCTTCCACCATCTGTTTCATGACTGAGAAAAGCCTCAATAGTGCAGAATTAATCCAGAGATGCCAAGCTGCTCCCTGATGGCCATGAAGAGTACTGCAGCTTGTAACTCCAGTAAGTTTCTCTTTTTGAAGGTCATTATGTCTTTTTCCTCATATTTTCCCCTCATTTGTGTTATTATATGCACTCATTAGAAGTGCATTGCATCTAACGACCATGGGGATGCCATTTACTCCATCTCACTCATTGTTACTGAAAGTAAGTTTATGATTCAGGTACAGCAAGAATTGTGATAAAAAAACAGGTAGATTCACTTCCATAAATGATTCACTTCCATGTTTTCTTTCCTCATCCTGTCTTCCCTTTAGATCCTGCACTGGACTTTAAGAAAAAGCTGAAGAAACGGTAAAATAAAGACATGCGGATTTGCCAGATTTACATTTCGTCAGATGTGCAGATATAGACTTATTTCCAGTTCAGGGAAAAACTCAGACTGCTTTCCAAGACATGCAAGAATGGCATTATTAATAAAGACGTGCATGTGTTACCTTCTACAGTACCATCTGTTATAATAAATACACATTCTGGTAAATCCCTGGCAGGGTGAATATGCTGTATGCTTTGCTCGAAGATTTTGAAAAACAGTAATTATGTGATTCAGGAGTGTATAGAAGCGAGAGAAGAAGCCTCCAAATGAAGAGGAGATGCTAAAGATTCTGGCTGGAGCTGATAAGAAGGACTACGAGCGCATCTGCACTGAATACGGCTTCACTTATTTCAGAGGCATCCTCAAAAACTCAAGGAAATGAAGAAAAACGCGGATGTGGAAGTGGGTATCAAGCGAAAGAGAAAGATCAGAAATAGTCCTAAATGCAGTTCATTTTAATTGCTCTCCTTTCAAGTGGTTAAACTTCAGCATCTGTTGGTGATCCAGTAATTCATTCTTGACTTTCACACCTACAGTATACCTTTTTGTTGCTTTCACTCTAGATGGATCAAAATGATCCATGTACAATAAAAAGTTGTTTAATATATGATATATTATTATATGCACAAAAAAAGAAGCCTAGGGACATATATACACCCCATAAAAAAGCAGGATTTAAAAATACATTTGTGTACTATTTACAAAAAACTTTATGTCGTCCTGATGTTATATAGGGCATAATATTACAAGCTATCTAGCATTTTTAATAGCTGCTGGCAAACAACTTGGAAACAAGCTGCTTTTTCTGTCACAGCTGCTTTTTCTGTTAGCTTTAAAAAGAGGTATTGTATTATTCCATTGTCATATTCTTACTTAATTTTTCAGTAGCTAAGCCGGTTTAATCTACTATAACAATTAGGAACAATTTTAAATGAGCATCATTAGCCTCCTCTTTTTATTCCTATCATACATTAGGTCAGGTATATACTGTATAACATTTGTTCGTGTACTGTATTTACTTAGGACGTGCGTTCTCTGAGTAAACATAGTCATTTACCACATTATCCTCAAACATCAGATGCGATTGGTCCAAAGCTATTTTGCAGGGGTGGAACAAGCAACTTCCAAGTATGTGTGTTTCTCTCTGTGTGTGTGTGTGTGTGTGTGTGTGTGTGTGTGTGTGCATGCGTGCGTGCGTATACATAACTATTTGTTATTCACGGCTGCGGATCCAACACTCTCTTGGGAAGTATGAAGTTAAACAGCTGGGTACTAAACACATGCTGTGCATCACCAGTGTGTGTATGGCAGACTCTGGCACATACACTTTAAAGGTTGGAGAAAAGATTCTGTCTGACAAGCTCACTGTCATAGGCAAGTGTCCACATGCCACGTCATCTGAAATTGTCTCCTTTCAAAATACAAGAGCACTGTTTAATAAGTATACTTTATTCAGGTATTCACATAATCAAGCTTCTTCAACTTACCTATTCTTTCTGACATTTACAAAAAAAAAATCAAAAGCCATTTTAAAATCAGAAAAACACTGAATTTCAATATTATGCCAGTGTCTGATCAGCCTTTTCTTCATATTTTTTGTTTCCGTCTCTTATTCTTCCATTGGTAGATAAACCGCTGAAGTTCCTGACAGATCTAAAGCCTTTAAGAGTGATAGAGAGACAGACTGCTGTGTTTGAGTTGCGTCTCTCTAAGAAGACAATCTGTTATGGCAGTTTAAAAGCGAGATGAGAAGTTTGATGTGTGTCTGTCTGACAATGGCCTCAAATACACTTTAAAGATCAAGGATGTGCATCCCAGTGATACTGGCTACTATTCCATCAGTATCGCAGATTTGACCACTACAGCTTCTCTGCTGAAAGTAAGAGTCGTAACAGATTCAAATCATGATATATGAACATACATGTAATAAGCAATTAAAACCTATGAAGATGCAAAATTACAAAAACAATTTATCTTTGCGAATTTGTACAGTTTGAGTATTGAGTAACATAGAAGTTCTGTCTGTCTTTTATAAGTAAGTCTCTGATAATTTATTTCTCTTGATTAGGAATTCCCATCATGTTTCTGAGGCATCTAAAGAACGTACACGTGAAGGAGAAAGGCTAGGCCAGGTTGGAGGCTCAGATGAGCTCGAAGGATTTTTATTGTGAGGTGGTTAAAGGATGGAAAAGACATCACTAACAACCAACGATACATCTTCCTGAGGGAGGGCAAAAGAGCTGAGCTCATACTCGAGGATTGTGAGATTTCAGACAGTGGAGAATACACCATAGCGTGCATTCAGGACAATGACACCCAGGAATATACCAGCTCCTCAGATCTCACAGTGGATGGTAAGTAGCCATATCTGATGGGATTAAATCGAAAATGCATGGATGGATGGATGAATGAATGGATGGATGGATGGATGGATGGGTGGATGGATGGGTGGATGGATGGGTGGATGGATGACAGGTGGACGGATGGCTTGATTTTTTTGTTTAATAGATCCTGATAAACTTCACTGTGATGAGTAAAAAAGAAATACACCTTGACGTTTGGCTAAACTTTTTAATAAATATTTGCAGAAAGATTTGCCACTGTGAAAAGTGGAATGGCAGATGTTCAGTGTCCCACTGGCTCAGCTGCAGAGCTTTGTGTGGTTTTGGATGATGAGAAAATTGATGGTGTCTGGCTAAAAGATGGAAAAGCGGTATGAGGCCTTTAAGCTGATTACGCAGTGTTTAGTACGTACTGAATGAGTATGGGTGTCACTTTGCGTCTCACTTTTTACTTGCAGGTTACAGATCTGAATATGCAGGTGATAAAGCAGGGGCAGTTCATAAGCTGGTGTACAGTGATGTACTGGATGAACATGGGGCAAATGCGCTTTCAGAACCAAAGGAGCTGAGAGTGAGGCGGCTCTCCATATACAGTAGAAGGAGATACAGACTCCACTGTATAAATCTACTAATCTGCTGTATTAATCTACTTTCGAGATACAGATACCACAATGACTAGGCTTTCTGCGTGCCTTGAAAGTGAATATATTTTGGTACTTTTGCACTGGAGAGTGCAGCATTAATAGTTTGTTAATAACTGTTAATGATGATATTTTTTCAGACACTTGTAAAGGGCAGTATCATGTCCCACAAGATTCTGTTAAAGGCATTCTTTTTTTCTCTCTTTAATTTCAAACCCATAAACACATAATTATGTCTTTCAGCTTATTCTTACTCCTGTGCTTATTATGATTGTTAATTAAAGTGCCATGTTTTCAACTGCATTTTGATTTGGTTTTACAGTGTTGTTATTCCTTACCCATTAGGGGCTAAGATCAATTATAGCCCACCTCAACTTCCAATTTTTTATGTGATCCATTACTTTTCTTAATGAATGAAATCAATGTAGTGCTATATTACATTTGAATCTGAGCTGTGAAAATTGTCTCTGTAGATCCTCCTGTTATTGATCCCACAATGCTGGAAATGCTATCCAGCCAGTGACAGGGAAAGCTGGTGAGACAGCCACCATCAGAATCCCCTCCAAGGGTAAACCTGCCCCAGAGGTGACATGGTATAGGGATGGATTGGCACTGGTGGAAGATTGTCGAACAATGTTCGAACGCAATGGAGCCTCCAGTACTCTGATACATCCAGCTTAGTGTAATTGGTAAGAAGATGACTAAAATACCTGCCTTATAAGTTAACAGTACAGTGGAACCTTCACTGTAAAAAAAAAAATGTCAAATTTACGGTAAAATACCGGCAGCTGTGGTTGCCAGGAATATACCGTGAAAAAAATGTGTAATCTGTAAAAGACAATACGGTATACTGGTTTTGTAACCCTAAATT
>JAQQZS010000012.1:13114935-13127017 GCA_030068045.1 Platyallabes tihoni
CTTTTCTTGTAGTTGGTTACCAGGTTTGCACACATCTCAGGATGCATTTTGATCCACTATTCTTTACAGATTTTCTCTTACTTTTTAAGATTCCATGCCTGCTGCTTGGCAAGTTTTGGCTCTCTCCATAAATTTTCTATAGGATTATGGTCTGAAGGCTGGCTAGGCCACTCTATGACCTCAATGTGATTCTTCTTGAGCCACTCCTGTGTTGCCTTGGCAGTATGTTTTGGATCATACTCATGCTGGAAGATGTTACAATACATGGCCCGTCCATTAACCCCTCAATGCAGCAATGTCAGTCTGTAGCTTTAGAATGAAACCAGCCCTAAAGCATGATGTTTCCACCTCTGTGCTTGAATGTCGGGATGGTGTTCTTGGGGTTATAGTTAGCCTTTTTTCCCTCCAAAAACAGAGTGTCAAGTAACAGTAACAGTAGTGTAAAGTAGGCAGTGATGCCAAAGAGTTAAATTTTGGTCTCACTTTATCCCAATTCTTCTGTTCATTGGCAAACTTCAGATGGGCCTGTACATGTGCATTCTTGAGTAGGGGGACCTTGCTGCACTGATTTCAATCCTTGGCGGCATGTCATGTCACCAATGTTTTGTTTGGTGACTGTGGTCCCAACTGCCTTGAGATCATTCACAAGCTCCTCAATTGTAGTCCTGCACCGATCCCTCATTTTTCTCATTATTATTCTTACCCCATGTGGTGAAATCTTGCATGGAGCTCCAGACTGAGCACTGCATGAAAAGAGCTGTATTCGGACAAATATGGTATGGGAAATCCCCGCTAAACTTTAAGTTTGCCAGATGTATGAGGCAGGGTTCTTGGAAAGGTAGAATGCAAAGGAAATTTTGTGAAACGACCAGATACCTCATGTATGTGGATATATACGGGAATCGGTGAAACTTTCTAGGAATCCTCACAGCTAGCAGTGAGCAGCGGCCACATAAAGGGGCATTTTAAATAGCAGTGATGTGATTAAAGAGCTAATGCTGCTCACCTGTGCAATAAAGAGTGCCCTATTTGGTTTTACTTGTCTCCATAGACAGTGTTGGTCACAGGGTTAAGCTCTTGCGAGCAGCTAATCTGTATCTCGCCTTACCTGTGACACCTGATGATCTACTATGCACTGATGGAAACACAGAAAGCATGACATCCTGGGACACTGACAATGAAGAAGAGCTGCTGAAACTAATGGCCGCTTGGCCCCGCACCACCTCCAACATCCTGGACAAGACAGCATTAGAGAAACACAAAATCACTTTATCTGACGACACACCGTTTAGATACAGAACATATAGAGTATCACCCGTGAAGAAGAAAATTATAGAAGATCAAGTCGACCGGATGCTGAAGGACCACATCATCGAACCTTCATGTTCACCATGGTCCTCGCCCGTTGTTTTAGTACCAAAATCCAATGGGACTTACCGTTTCTGTGTGGATTTTAGAAAATTAAACAGCAAGACCAAACCTGATGCATATCCAATGCCTTTAATACATGACATCATTGAATCACTGGAAGGCGAGATGGAGAGAGACAGCTTGGAGAAGACCGCCTTCATCACTACCAAAGGTCTGTTTCAATTTCGGTCCATGCCCTACGGACTTAGAAACGCAGCTGCAACGTTCCAACGACTGATGGAGAAGGTCTTGGCAGACCTAAGAGGAAAATATTGTTTTGTCTACATACATGACATCATTATCTATTTACAATCACTGGAACAACATATAATACATCTCAATGCAGTATTTTCCAGACTCACCCAAGCCAACCTCTCCCTCAATATGAAGAAGTGTCATTTCTTCAAAAGGCAGCTGAAGTTTCTAGGTCATGTCATCTCTGAAGAAGGTGTGCAGTTAGACCCGGAGAAAACAAAGGCGGGGGCAGGTTATCCTCCCCCTCAAGACTTAAAATCTCTCCAACGTTTCCTGGGTCTTGCCGGCTGGTATCACAAGTTCATTCCCCACTTTGCAGATATAACAGCTCCGTTAAATAATTTTAAAATGGGAGTGGACCGAAAAATGCCAGAAAAGCATGGATGTCATCAAACACGCACTTCAGAACCTACCAGTACTAATACAACCAAACCTAAATCTGCCGTTCCAATTACACACGGACGCCAGCGAAGTGGGCCTGGGAGCTATCCTCACCCAAACTTCAGCGGAAGGAGAACGAGCAGTAGCCTACGCCTCGAGTATGTTGAGAGGAGCTGAGCGGAATTACTCCACTTCCGAAAAGGAGTGTTTGGCCATGGTCTGGGCAGTAGAAAAATGGAGGCACTATCTAGAAGGTCACGCTTTCGAGGTCTTTGCCGACCATGCCGCCCTGTCATGGGCCTTCAACTGCCCGAAAAACCATCTCTCGCCTCACCCGATGGACGTTAAGGCTACAACAGTTCATTTTCACGGTTCATCATAGAAAAGGCTGTTTAAATTTGGGTCCGGATGCCCTATCCCAAGTGCCCCCGCCGCTAAAACTGGGCGCCGCCCCATGTCTCGCCATCATGACCACTAAATGTTCCTCCAACTTACCAAACGACCTGTGTGAGATAACCCAAGCCCGAAAGAAGGACCCTACAATCACGAAGCTGCTCTCTAAAGACCATCCAAGAAGCACACGAGATCAGAGGGTCTCCTTCGAACATCACCAAGGGGCGTTATATCGCCTGGTACCAGTAAGACACGAAGAGAAATTTCAACTAGTTGTCCCCCAGTCATTAATAAAAAACTTTCTACACTACTATCATGACAATCCCTTGGGAGGACACCTGGGGCAACTAAAAACCCTGCTGAGGTTACTAGATGTGGCATGGTGACCGACTGTGCCGAAAGACGTCTGGCACTATGTGAGAACATGCAGTGTTTGTCAACAATATAAAACTGAAAACACTAAACCTAGCAGGCTACTACAGAGCACGGAGGTTCCAGAGCCCGGACACACCGTGGGACTGGACATCTTGGGTCCTTTTCCCCAAAGTAAAAGGCAAAACGAATACCTACTGGTGGTGGTAGATTATGTCACCAAATGGGTGGAGATGTTTCCCCTCAGGGATGTAAAGACTCCAAAGCTGGTGAAGGTACTAAGAGAAGAAATCTTTACTAGATGGGGTGTCCCCAAATATCTAGTATCTGATCGAGGACCCCAGTTTACGTCTCAGCTGCTGGCACAACTCTGCCAAACCTGGGGGAGAGTACAGAAGCTAACAACCAGCTATCATCCACAAATGAACCTGACGGAACGAGTTAACAGAACTTTAAAAATGATGATAGCTTCATACGTCGGGGACCATCACCAAAACTGGGACCAATAGTTACCAGAGCTCAGATTCGCTATCAATACAGCCCAACAGGAAACAACTGGAAAAACGCCTGCAGAGCTCACGCTGGGTCGGCAACTAAATGGGCCACTCGAAAGGCTCATCAATCACCCTCCAACACCAGATCACACAGCATACTCACTACTGGACAGACAATGACTTATCACGGAGGAGGTGAAACAAAGAGTTAAACAACACAAATCCAAACAAGCCAGATACTACAATGCCCGGAGGAAAGATGCGCACTTTCAGCCAGGAGATCTGGTTTGGATAAAAACTCACCCACTCTCCTCCGCAGCGAAAAGATTTTCAGCCAAGCTAGCACCCAAGTGGGAGGGACCAGCAGAAATAAAAAACAGAAAAGGACCAATTAATTACACAGTGTCTTGGGGCAATCCACAAAAAACTGATGTATTCAATGTGGTGAATCTGAAGCGCTTTTACGGACATTCTCCTCAGACGCCGGAGGCTTGGGCCACATAAAGGGGCATTTTTAAATACCAGGTTAAAGATTAAAGAGCTAATGTTGCTCACCTGGGCGAGGGAGAGTGCCCTAGGTGGTTTTAATTGTCCCCATAGACAGTGTTGGTCACAGGGTTAAGCTCGCGCGAGCATGCGCGATCGCAGCACGAGGGAACCCGGAAGCGGAGAGATTTACCACAGTGCGCTGCTTTTTGACAGAGAGAGTTTGTTTGATGGAGTACTTTTCCCTGGTCGGATTATTCCTCGTGGACACTCACAATTCACCTCTCGTTCCGTTACTCGAGCTCCCGGATTTGTCATCTAAACCAGTGAGGCCGAGCCAAACTCTCCTGTGCATCATTTCACACGCTGCAATATCTCTGACTCTGGACTACCATACTCACACTCACACACCCGCATACGCCACACACATTGTTTATACTTGTATATATTTTGTATATATTGGTTTTTGGTGCACCTTGTTTGTTTATTTGTTGGGTTGATTTGTACAATACACTTTGGTTTAGTTTACTACAAGCTATTGTGTCGCGTCTTATATTGATCCGCCTCGGTTGCGCAATACCGGAAGTGTTGTTTGCAAGCCCGTATTTTGATTCTCGACCCCGTAGCAAAGTAACTAGTGGTTTAGAGAAATCCAAACTTTACAACATGTGTGTGTAAAACATATTTTATTTTGTGTTTGTAAGTACGTGTGTATAGCGCACATGTACGGTTTATTATAACACACGGTGCGCGCGTGTAAAGCAAAAGAAAGTCTCATTAGAGGTTAAAAATCCTTTTTCTCTATCAGCCTGTTATGTGTCTGCGCACGCATAATTTGACACCGTGCCGGTTCACACACACACTAAATCTCTCTCTCTCTCTCTCTCTCTCGCCGAGAGAGAGGGGGTGCTTTACACACACACACACAAACACACACACGCAAACTAAAAGCGAGAGACAGACTGCTCTACACAGAAACACTGCTCTGTCGCGGTTCTTTTCAAAGGTAAAGTGCAGGTTCATTAGTTTGCTTGTTTTACTTTACAGCAGTGATTCCGTTAGTGTGCGCTCATGCGAGTGTCATTAGAGATGTTCCTTGGTAATTTGTCCGACAAAACAGTCTTTCTGTTAATGTCTGTGTGTGTGTGTGTGTGTGTGTGTGTGTATACGTGTGTGTGAAGCTAGTCACACACACACACACACCCACCCACACACACACACACACACACACACACACACACAGCGCCTGCGTGCATAAACGGTATATAATCTGTCAGGATTTATTTATACTTTTTTTTAAAGTTAAAGTGCAGGTTAATTTGTTTTATTTTTACTTTACATTTTGTATTAATTATTTTTATGTATTTATTTTTTTGGCCTGTGGAACAAATAATTTGAATTTCCATTATTTCTTATGTGAAAATTACATTTGGTTTACGAGTGTTGCAATACGAGCCCGCTTCCGGAATGAATTATGCTCATAATCCAAGGTTCCACTGTATATGAAGTTAGGTGCTTGTTACAAACCTTCAGCTACAGTCAGTATATTATTACACAGTCAAGATAATTATTCTAATATCTTACATAAATATATGAATATATACTGTAAATACATGATATAAGCCTTTTAAGTGGAGTTAAATGTCACTACCCATTCTTTTTTTGTCTTGTGTCCCAGACACAAAGTTTGCAGTAGGAGGTCTAACAGAAGACATGGAGTATGAATTCAGAGTGATTGCTGTAAACAGAACTGGAGAGGGAATTCCCAGTACAGCATCAAACTCATTACTGGACAGAGACTCAGCACGTAAGACTTACTGTGCTCTCAGTGATACAGTATACCAACCGTGCTAGCGCTATGTTCCAGTACCTCCCATATTTGTCCTCTTTTCTCTTTGTCTTGTTGCCATTTCCTTCTCTCTCAGGTGCCCCAGGCCTTGTTAGAAACTTTCATGTAACACACTCCTCCAACACCTCCATCTCATTGGCATGGTGTCCTCCCAGGATGGGAGACGAGCCCTCTGGTTATATCCTAGAGATTCATTTTGAACATGCAAAGGAATGGACCAAGTGCATCAACATTCCCATCACCAGCACCTCATATATTGTTGGCTGCCTGCAAGACAGGATGAAGGATTTTTTTCTGCATCAGAGCTGTTAATGAGGTAGGTGTTGGAGAACCAACAGAACTTGAACAAGGAGTTCTGGCTATGCCACCTGAAGGTAATAATGGATATTCAGTGGCAATATTTAAAGTCTCACTAAATAATTTATTTGACATTTTGAAGGATTTGAACCAACTAGGTTATTAGATATGCAAGTTGTAAGTACTGCTTTGGTGAGCTAAATGAGTTTAATGGGTTATGTGAAGATACGTTGGTTATTGATCTATTGCTTTGTTAGAAAATATTTTTGGCTGTCTTGCAGTCATGTACAGAAATGCCAAAGTTTGATCTCCAAGCCAAGGTGAGGAATCTGGTTGTGGTGCGTGCTGGATGTGCCCTATGTATTCCAGTTTCCTTCAGTGTAAGTGTTTCTATTTCAGGCACCCATGAGCAATAGTTACCACTTTTTAAATGTCAGTGTGTTTAATAATGTAGTGCCAGGTTTCAACAAAAGGTCATCTTAATCCAAGCATGAACTCCTCTCTGCATTGCTACATTAATTGAATGAAGTGTTAAAACTTGGTTCAGGAAGTGTGGACTGTAATGTAACCCAACACAATGCTTTGAAATTTTCTCCTGTATTTTTAGGGCTCTCCTTCCCCAGAAGTGACCTGGCTTAAAGATGACATTGTACCTAATGGTTGAGAGGTTATCACTAAGGGAAAACCTATTCTCAGTTCTTGATCAGCTCTTGCCAGTGTTCCGACTCTGGAACCTACCGTATCAACCTCTTCAATGACTGTGGGGAGGTCCAGTATGACATCACTGTACATGTCACTGGTACTAGTTTATATTTTTTGGATATATTTTCTAGGTCTATTTTTCTACACACTATCAAGGCATTATCACTCACTCACTCTCACTCATCGTCTATACTGTCTTAATCCTGTATTCAGATTCGCGGGGGGGCTGGAGCCTATCCCAGGAGGCTTAGGGCACGAGGCGGGGTACACCCTGGACAGGGTGCCAATCCATCGCAGAGCACACATCCATACACTCACTCACACACTCATTTATAGACTATGAGCAATTTGGGAAGGTCAGTTAGCCTAATCTGCATGTCTTTGGACTGTGGGAGGAAACCGTGCTACCTGGAGGAAACCCACCAAGCATGGTGAGAACATGCAAACTCCATGCACACAGGGACGGGGAATCAAGCCTGGCCAAGAATCGAACCCAGACTCTGGAGGTGCAAGGTGACAGTGCTAACCACGACACCACGGTGCCACCTCGAGGCATCATATTAACCCATTATTATTATATTCCTAGATGTCTCTTGGCCTCCTAAGAATTTGTGTCTGGTGGAGGAGGTCCAAGGCACTGTGACGCTGCAGTGGGTTCATACTCCCGACCTGGATGATGATGAACAAGAGACACCAGCACTGCCATGTGGTTCACAGATGCCGAGCGCATCTTCAGCAGCAATTACACAGTTATTGGTCCGAGTCACTCTAAATTCACAAATCAGCTCAGACTATGAAGCTCAATTTATGATGTCCTGACAAATTCTGACTCACTCACTTACACACATATGAGTCTATACCACTTTATCCAGTATACAGGGTCGCATGGAGCCTTGAACCTATCCCAGGAGACTTGGGGCACGAGACAGGGTACACCCTGGATGGGGTGCCAATCAGGGTGGCAGGGCACACACACGTCTTTGGACTGTGGAAGGAAACCAAAGCAAGCACACGGTGAACATGCAAACTCCATGCACACAGAGACGGGAATCGAACCCGGAACATGGAGGTGCAAGGTGACAGTTTTAACCACTAAGCCACCGTGTCGCCTCCAATTCTGACTCCTAGTTGAAAAAACTATCAGTTATTGTTACAGTCTGTTACAAATGTTATAGAATTCTGATTTACTTTAGAAATTCTCTAAAATGTGCATTAACACTCAGCTCTTATCACACAAGCCGCCATTTCAAAAGAATAATACCTTGAATGATTCCCATTGAAATATAGATGTGAATAAAGCTGTTTGCGTGTAAACAGCCCATTTAATTAATTTTAGTCTTCATTAATAATCAGTCAATAAATCCATGATAAAAATATATAATCTAATAGATGCGATTCAGTTTTACAAATGTACAAGATAATAAAACAAAAATGATATGAACGTGACATGAAATCTGATACATGTCGTTTGTAAATCTAAACATACTTTGCAGAACACTTCACTTTACATGTGCGCAGCATGAGGTCAAGCCTGCCTTCATTTTGCAGCCGAAGAAATGACTGTACTAGGACCTGTGCCTTCCTCGGCTTGCCCGTGCCACACGTGACCTGCTCTGAAGGTCCTCGCTACTGGCAGAGTAGCACTGATGGGGTCTGCACCCTCACTATCCCCAACTGCACAGCTCAAGACAGCGGAGATTATATCCTGGTAGTGGAGAATAAGCTGGGGAAGGCCGAATGCAAGTGCAACCTGGTTGTCTTTGGTAAGTAGGGCATGGAAAGGAAGAAAAGTTTCCACTACATTGCATGGGTGTTGCCTTGTGGTTTGTCATTGATGTACAGAGAGTGACCAACATGACAAATATTTACTTTAATCATGATTTAAATGTTCTCTTTGCTGCAGATAAAGATGATAATAGCCTGCTGGAATGCCTGACTCAGGATTCTGGAAAGGAAAAACACATTACTTAAGCAGGGTACAAAGGCAACAAACTTATCCGAAATCTCAAAAAGAAACAAATCTAAAAAAGCACCATTAATTATCAAATCACAAGGAATTTTCTCCAAAATGCATCTTTTTTTTTATCAACAGACAAAATGAATGCAAAATGCTACGAAATTCTATTTCACAAATCATCAGATTTGAATATCTTATCTGTCATATCATGCATAAAATACATCAAACAGAAAAGATACAAGATACAGTAGCCTTGTAGTTCGAGACCTAATCAGAAAATCATTTAGCAGCAAATTGCACCACAATGTGTTTTCTAACTTGGAAATACTGTGAGAAAAGCTGCAGTTTCATTTTAATAGCAGGCGCAACCACCGCTTTGAACATAGTAAAATCCCTGACAGCAGTTTAAAATATAGTGCTGATGCTGAAAGCATTCAAACTAAATTTGTGATTCTGAGCAATAGTTTTTCCTTCCACACTAACCATCCTCCTAAATGCAAAATGCCTTATTGCTGTATTCTGAATCGATATACAGTACAGTATATCTTGTTAGTGATGTCTTGTTATTACACATAAATAAAATCGGCAAATGCTATGGTTTTCATGGTGTTGATTTTTCCACCTGTGTTACTGATCATTAACTGCAAAATATTGTTCTGGATGTGACCTTACTGCATGCAGTGAGCAGGACAGCATGATCTTTTAATCATGTAACAGTTCCATCAGGACTGTTAGAGGAAAAAAACCCACATGATCAGCATTAATAAACAACTAACAAGGGTGTAAGGTGACCATGTGGATAGTGGGTGAGCTTACATTTAAAAACCTGAAAGGAAATGTAGTGAATATCCTCTTTGACCTAAAGCAGTCCTGACTAATTTAGACATCTGTGGGCATGCTTGAACTTGTAATGGGAAGCTTGAGTAAAAAAAAAAAAAAAAAAGGGAATTAGGTGTCATGTACTGTGTGTACTGTGTGATGGATAGTCCATCTGATGACACATTTTCAGATGTGTATTAAAACAATACTATATAATGGTCATAAGAGGGCAGCATCTTCTCTGTGTGAAGATGAGCAGCAGGAGAGTGTGCTGTCTTGACCGATTTATATGGAAGCAAATTAGCATCATAATTATTTGAATTATATCAGCCTTTAAAAAACACATTTTGAAATGTAATCACTGTTGAATCATTAATTATGAAATTGAAATACTACTGAATTTCTAAAACTGAAATATTTGACTTAAAAAAAGCAACATCTTTGAATTTAAGTGCTCCGAATGTCACATGAAATTCTCAACAGGCCATTTCAAGCTGTGAAATTCAGATAAAAAAATTCAAGCTTGGAAATTCAAGGACAAATTAAATACAGGAAAAGCAATCGAGCCAGAACGGAATCCTTTCGTCATTCCCAGTGAGTCTAGCTTGAAGACAGGACACACCTGCAGGAGAAAGCGCTTTACCCTGATGGCGGACGGCAGCGGCCCGGTAAGTGCACCTGCAGTGTGTTACACTAATTATATATTGTCAGATATTCTAGTCATTCAACTGTGATAAAGACATTTAGTAAAAGTTTAGTTAAAGTTGGTTGGGCTAGTGAGCATGAGACCCAGACTGATGTTTGTTACACACACACACACACACACACATGAGAGAGAGAGAGAGAGAGAGAGAGATACACAGTGGTGACCAAATGCAGGTTGAATTTGTATAAGTCACCTTTTTATTCCACTGGCGTAGACTGCTTTGGCCCATTCACAGTCAAAGTTGGGCGCAGCCAAGAGAAAAGGTGGGGGGATCATTTATAAATGCCTAACAACACATTGTGTACATCTGGATCTGTTGGAGCATATGGACAGCGATGCTTTCCTACTTTCCCTGCAGTGTTTTATAGCCCAACGCGGCAAACCTATGGAGCTGTTGTGCAGAAAATCAGTTTCCACCATAACCCCCCAAATGCTCCTCACTTTGGGGGAACCTGGGAGCGTGAGATAAAATGATTTAAGGCAGCACTCCAAGTGATCCTTAGAGAGCAGTCAGTGGAAGAACCATTACTGCAGACCCTCCTGGTAGAAGTTGAAAGCATTCTGAACTCCAAGCCACTCGGCTATGCATCCTCAGATATTTCGATGTAGACCCTATGACTCCAAACCTACTACTTATTGTATGACCCCAGTAACCTGCTTGGATGACGGCGATGGAGATATAGCCAGGTGCTAGCTGATTCGCCAATACCTTCCAGCAGGGCCGTCACAGGTGAACAACATAAGGCAAGGAACTGACAGTTGGAAAAGTTGTACTTGTGGTTGATCCACAGCTTCGACGCTTGCTTTGGCCTGTAGAAATCATAACGGAGACCTTACCTGGAGCCGATGGCCGAATTCAAATGGTCAGAATCAAGGTTAAAGACAAATCTTACACTCGCCCAGTTGTGTGATTCATCCCACTTCCTCCTCTTGAGGACAAGAACACAAGCACCCATGACAGACTTTCTTAATGTTCAATTATTTTGCCAGATAATTGGGGGCGGCTGTGTCAGAAAGCCCGTTTAAGGAACTAGGAACTGAAGTTCGTTTCATGTTTCTAAGGGGGCGATTGTTGGTGTGGGACCTACTAGAATGTACAGCTGTCCGTCATTGTTTATGTTGACCACTAAGTTCCCATAATGTGTTCATATAAAAGTCGGAACAATGTTGTATTTAATTATAATATACTATGCAGGTTATTGTTATTTCCGATGTCTATATCACCCGTAGTGTTCCGCTTACTCGGTTATTTGCTGCCGCGATTGCCGCAAGTATTCTGCTGAGTCATCATTGTTGTGTTAGCGCTATATGTAGTTGCTCTGAACGAGTTTATTTGTGTTTGCCTATACAAATATATACTTTAGTTTGCTATTGTTAACCAGACTGTGACATTGAGTGCAGATATTTCTGTTTAATATATTTGAGTTAAATATGCATATTTGCTGATAAATACTATTGGTGCTGTTTATTGTGTTAATCAATGTTACTGTCAATTCAGTCAATAATTAGTAATTTGTAATTATTCCCCTTATTTCTTGTAGACCATTATTCATACTAGAGACATAAGCAGATGCATATATTGAAGAAATAAAAGTCTCCATCTTAGACTTCTCCTGCTCTCCTGATTCTCTGACCGGAATCTTGTTCATACTTGGCCGCCTTAACCAGTCGTAATTTCGATGTAGGTTTCCTACAAATAGCATTGCCTCCAACAATGGGAAAGGTCTGTCAGGATGCTTTTGTCTCATTCCCAAGGCACAAAACATGGAACAATGCTCCAGTCATCTTCATATTTTGCAGATATCATTCCCATGATGCTGGTCCCCACCTGTGGATTACACACCATCACTTAGTGTTGCAATATAACTAAGCATTTTTTGCATTTGTATGTATTTAATGCAAAACGTTTTTTCTCTTGTCAATACACAAAAATACATAATGTGAACATGAATTTAGTGTAT